>CAVNYN010249608.1:0-20641 GCA_963692815.1 Nyctanthes arbor-tristis
GGCGAACTAGGAGCGTCAATGTTGAACTCCATTGTGATTTCCATTGGGGGCCAGACGAGGGAACATCCAGAGCAAGGTTAGATCCCCACACTGAAAGGCTAATGCGACGGATGGAGGAGCTAGCACAAGAGGTAAAAAGGCTCTGCAGAGGTCAACTACCTATAGAGGAAACCGAGGTAGACTCATCGAGACAATCGCCTCCAGAAAGGGAGCTCCGTGAAGAGAAAACTCGGCTATACTACTGAGACGACTTATAGAGCAGCAGGCAAGAACACGCCGTCTCTTCTACCAAAGCCAACCCTTTTAAGAAGCAGAAGTATCATTACTAAGTTGGGCAACAATCCACCTAATCAGCCCAAACACGCCACTTCGAGAAGCAAGAGCATTTTTAATAGATTGGGTAACGATCTGTCACTGCCACCTAGGTCGTCAGAAAGGCCACCCTCCAAGGATGGGTCACATAATGCACGCTTTCCACCTGAACAGACACGAGGTCAGCCAAGTGAAATCTCTTCTTTCCCTTTGAACCCTCATCCAGTCTAACCAGCCGTGCATCAGGACATAGATGAACTACAACAGCTCAAGCGAGTCTAGCTGAGTTGGAAAAGAGGCGAAAAAGGACTATAATATGTGATTAATCTCCAAAGAGACTATCTCTATTTACGAAGGCTGTACTGGTGGAGCCTTTACCTGAAAAGACGAAAATGCCACAACTTACCAGCTATGATAGAGATACTTATCCAGCAACACATTTGGACAAATACGCATCATGGATGGAGTTACAAGGGGCCAGAGATGCAATCATGTATAGAGCATTCCCCCCACCTTAGGGAACTGAGCTCAGAGGTGGTTTAGAAAGCTTCCTCAAGGATCAGTTGGGAATTGGAAGGACCTATCGTCCTAGTTTTTAGCACAATTCATGGGCTTCAAAGTCTGGACAACCCTAAAGAAACGGTTAGGCACAATCAAACAAGGAAAGTCTGAGACGCTAAGATGCCATTTGGACATATTCAATCACTAAACAGTGGAAATGGAAAAGGTTTCTGGTGATGCTTTGCTGATCGCAGTCATGTCTGGGTTGTACCTCCAAACAGATCGGAAGATTTTTTTGGGGCAGTACATGAAGATGGTCGTCGAACGTATTATGAGTTCTTAAGGTGGGCTGAGAAATTTGTCAGTATAGAAGAAGCAGTGATGGACTGTAACATCCCGAAAATTTCTACAAATTAAGATAAGCAACGAAGTTGTTGTTTTGAAAGAATTACTTGAATATTATTGTAAGATTGCTTGAATATTGTTATTGAATTGACGCTAAAGAAAGATTTGATTGATAATTGACATAAACTTAAGTGTAATGACTTAATTGACATAAATTGAAGAGCGTGGACTTGATTGAAAGATAATGCAAGGGGAAGGACTTCTTGGGTAATTTCCCGACAAGTGTGCGGCGCCACATCGTGCCACTTGTCACAAGGTGATTTGCGCCACTTGTCATGATGTGATTGGCGCCACTTGTCAGGATGTGATTGGCGGAACTCAAAAGTTATTAAAATTAGCTAAATCCTAACTATTATATATAGGGGCTAAGAGTTTCATTTTTCTTTCAAACCATTTTCCTTTTCTCTCCCGACTCCAAAATTCGTCCAACTTGGCCAAGGGAAGGAGAAAACCAATAAAAACCCACCAAAATACTTATTTGTCCTTTGAAAAGAGTCCCTTACCATATATGGAAGGATTATAGCTTGAAAGATAGCTTTAATTGAGGAATATCAAGGCTTTAAGGATACTTCTTCACATGGATTATTTGAAGAATATTTGAGGTGGATAACCTAATACTTTGATTCCTTTTCTACATGCATAAAGTTTTGATAAGATAAGTGTGTATTTGATTGATGATTTTGATGAGATAAACATGGATTTGAATGCATTATTATTGAAAGAAATATAGGTTTATTGCATTTGTATCGCTAGTTAATGCTCTACCCGTTTTGAATTGCTTTGTGATTGTATGGCCTTGTTGTGATTTCTTGGCCATTTTGAATTGTTTCCTACACTATGACCTATTCAATGATCCCAGAATAGGGAAGATTAGTGTGGTGTTTGTTTTGAATTGGAATCTCGGTATGGGTCTACCGGGGTTCATTGTGGATCCACTTAATTGAATTGATATGAATCTGGCGCGCCCCACAGGTAGTAGTTTAACTAGTGATAGGGCCTTTTTGTGCATTGAAAAACTTTGTACATGCAATGGATTTTATTGGAAATGAGTTTTCTAAACGAAAAGTGAATCAAAGGATTATGTTATTTACTGAGTACTTCGTACTCACTCCCCACTTATTACAATTTTTGTAGATAATTAGAGTCATAACAATTAAAAGGTAGGGCAAACTGGGAGTTGGATCGTGCTCGCAAACGGGAGTAGAGTTGTGCATGTGGTGTAAACCTATCATTGATACTACCACGAATTTAATACTTTTATGTACATCCCTATAGTATATATGTTTTTACATCTTATAACATATAAGAAAATAGTGAGTTATAATCTTTATATTGATTTGAATTCTACTTTTCATTGTAAAAGTTTTCTAATGATTTGACCCACCTTGGTAATCAATAAAATATATCTATCAATACAACTTCTTGTGTTTATATATTTTCTTGAAAAACCTAGTTGTAATGTTTCTTTAAAAAGTTGACGATTTGTTAACTTATGAAATTATCTTTATCTATTAAACTCAGTAAGATAAGATAAATTGGATTGTTTCGCACGTCCCGACCCCGTTATTTGAATAAAAGCTTCCGCTACCGAATTTGTAAATTTCCCTAAGATATTCGGAAATATTGTAAAGTTAGCGGGGGCGTGACATGGACTGACTTGGAGATAGAGCTGAAGGTAATGAGCAAGAAAAAAATAAATGAGAAAAGAAACCAAAAGATTGGAGAACAAAAAGATATCAGAAGAAGAACTCTAAAGGAAACGGCAGTGACCCAAGCCAGTTTCGAGCCTACCAAGAGACAGCTCAGACTTTGGTTGAATCTCAGTATGGACAAAGTCAAGGTTACACTCCTATCGATCAGCATAATCTTGACTTGATCCATAGGAGTGTAACCTTGACTTTGTCCATACTGAGATTCATTCTTGCAGAGGAGAAGAACCTGTTTAGGATTTCTAGACCCTCGACCCAAGGACAAAAACTGAGCAAAACTAGACCAAACCAGTAGAAGACCTGATTACCATAAAAGTGGATGATGACCAACCAGACTTGGAGTTGAGAATAGGTGCTAAGCTAAAAGAGCTATACCGGTTTGACCTGATAGCTTTCCTAATGAAAAACCTAGATGTGTTTTCGTGGGCTCCTGTAGATATGGAAGGAATAGACCCTAAACACGCATGTCACCAATTAAAGATAGACCAAATGCAAACCTAAAAAGGCAGAAAAGAAAGCCCTTTAATAGAGAGAGGTATGAAGTTCTCGCAAGGAAAGTAGTCAAATTGTTAAGCAATGACTTCATCAGAGAGGCATTTTATCCAAAACGGGTGGCAAATCGTGTCTTGGTGAAAAAGAACAATGGCATACGGAGGTTGTAATTTGATTTTACAGATTTGAACACAGCGTGTTTGAAAAACAGCTTCCTGCTACCTAAGATATACCAAATGGTTGATGCCACAGCCGGACATGAGCTATTGAGTTTTATGGATGCTTATTCTCGGTACGACCAGATCCTCATGTTTCCAGAGGATGAAGAGCATACTTCATTCCTCACTAATAGAGGGTTGTACTATTACAAGATGATGCCACTCGGCCTAAAAAATGCCGAGGCTACTTACCAGAGATTGGTGAATTCAATATTTAATAATCAAATAGATAAAAGTATGGAGGTTTATGTGGATGATATGTTAGTGAAAAGCACCGCTGCGTTTGACCATATTGTTCACCTAGATGAAATGTTCATCATATTGAGAACGTACTGGATGAAGCTAAATCCAAACAAGTATTCTTTTTGGGGTCAGATCCGACAAGTTTTTGGATATATGGTTAACCAGCTAGGGATCAAAGCCGACCCAGAAAAAATCAAAGCACTCTTGGATATGAAGGAACTAACCAAAGTTAGAAAAGTACAAAGCTTGATTGGTCAAATTGCTGCACTTAATAGGTTCGTATCTAAATCGACATATAAGTGTAAACCTTTTTTTGAAGTGATAAAAAAGAATAGAGATTTCGGATGGACTGAAGTATGCCAACAAGTTTTCGAAGTGCTCAAAAAGCAGCTAGCCCATTCTCTCCAAACCTCTCAAGGGTGAGGCGTTGTCTTTTTACTTGGCTGTATCTGAGGGGTCTCTCAGTGTGGTACTTGTGAGGATAGAAAATTAGATCCAACACCCCATTTACTATGTTAGCCAGGCTCTCTATGATGTGGAGCTGAGATATCTAAATATGGAGAAGTTGGCATATACCCTTATAATGTTTTCTAGAAAGTTGAGGCCTTATTTCTTACAAAACCCGATCAAGGTATTGACTAATTACCCACTGAGGCAGGTACTGCAAAAACCTGACACATCAGGAAGGCTAATAAAGTAGACAGTAGAATTGGGACAATTTGACATCGTTTTCAAACCAATGACTGAGATTAAGGGACAAACTCTAGCAGCTTTCATAACAGAATTTACCCCAGCCATATACGTAGAAACATATGAAAGTAATAAGATTTGGGATCTATATGTAGACAGTTCATCAACTGAAACTTGTACTGGAACCAGAATTGTCTTAGTCAGCCTAGATAAGCAGCACTTATGTCAGTCTTTGAGGTTTGAATTTTGTGCAACAAATAACGAATATGAATATGAAACTTTGATTGCAGGGATAAGAATGGTTGTGTCAATGGGTATCTCGCAACTGATTTTCCATAGCGATTCCCAGTTAGTGGTGAACCAAATTTTGGGGACTTATAGCACAAAAGATGCGAAGATGATATCATATCATAAGCTGGTCAAAGTGGAGCTAAGAAAATTTACCTAAGTAGAGGTGAGACAAGTCCTCAGAACCCAAAACAGCCAAGTTGATGCCTCGACATATCTGGCTACGAGCTGCGGAGCTAATGAGTTGGACTGTGTTCCTATTGGAAAGATCTTGACCCTAGTAATGAAAAAAGTCTAACCTGATGATGATGGAGATTGAACAAAACCCGTCTTGGATAGATGAGATCATCCAACACTTGAAGGAGGGAGTGGTGCTTGCAAATCTAGATGAGGTACGTAAGCTAAGAATCAGGTCTGCAAGATACACATTAGTTGATGGAGTTTTATACAAGAGAAGATACTCGATACCGCTACTTAAGTGCCGAGCAGGAGATGATGCAAAGTATGTAACAGGAGAAATCCATGAAGGAATATGTGGAAATCACTCGGGAGGCCAGTCTCTGGCAAAACAAAGTTCTTAGACAGGGATATTTTTAGCCAACGTTAAAAAAGGACGCCATTGAATTCGCTCACAAGTCTAATAAGTTTCAAAGGTTTGCACCAATGATTAGAAGTCCTCCGGAAGAGCTCACATCCGTAACAAGTCCATGGCCCTTAGCTAAATGAGCAATTGACCTGATTGGGTTGTTTCCAACTAGTAAGGGAGGAACAAAATATGCAAATAGTAGCTGTGGACTATTTCAGCAAGTGGGCTGAGGCTGAACCACTTGCAAAGATTACGGAGCAAAAGACAACCAACTTTATTTGGAAGTCAATCATCTATTGTTTTGGCATACTTTACTCCATCGTGACAGATAATGGATGACAATTTGATAATGCCAAGCCGAGGTTATTTTGTGAAAACCTAAAAATTAAGAAGTATTTCTCCACTCCGAATCATCTCAAAGCGAGTGGGTAAGTTGAAGCAATTAATAAGATTATAAAACACACTCTGAAAGCAAAGCTGGAAGCGCTAAAAGGAGTATGGGCTGAGGAGCTTCCTTCCGTGCTGTGGGCATACAGGACTACTTGCTGAGCTTCAATAGGAGAGACGCCTTTCTCACTTGCCTATGGAACAGAAGCTGTGATCCCAGCTGAGATAGGAATCTCAAATTATAAGACTACCCATTTTCGGGAAGATGGCAATAGTCAGGCACTACTATCTGAGTTACACTTCTTGGAAGAAAAGAAACATGAGGCGAGTATGTGAAATGTTGTATATAAGCAGAGGAGTGCCAAGTACTACAACTCAAAAGTCCAAGTAAGAAAATTTCACGTTGGTGATCTAGTCCTCAAGAAGGAACATATAGAGTGAGGAAAACTTTGGCCAATGACGCATATGAGTTAGAGACCCTCGAGGGATAAACTCTTCAGCACCCCTGGAATTGAGAATACCTGCAAAAATATTATCAATAAATTATGATGATTTCACATCACTTTTTGTATTTTATCTGAAGATTAGGGCATTCAAATTTTGTATCCCAACAGGGAGTTAGAACACCTACTTTTTGCATCCACTTCTTGTAATGCCCTTGGGAGCTAGAGCATCCATTTGTTCTTAGTATCTAAAATAAATATTTAGACTTAATCAAAGTATATACTGAGTATATAAAAGGCAACATCAAGTCTCTAAGCTCAAGTAGAGGATATGGTCTGCCAAAAAGATATCAATGAGGTCCCCTAGGACTACATAAAGAGCTGACTACAGTCAAGTTTCAGGGATAAGTTGTAAGCGCTGTAACTATCTCCCAGTACCCAAGCTAAAAGGCATTCCAGATTTATACGAGTTGAGATCTCTTTCAAGGAAGACCTCTGAGCTGAAGGAAATATGCTCAGAACTCAACTATTTTGGCTGAGCTGAGCTAAAATAGGGGATTAATATAAAGCCCTCTCCAATTCCTTGGCTATAAGAAAGAAATTCGCGTAAACAAGAGAGATCTAGCCAGAGTAGGATCTCTAAGTTGAAGCAAAGGTATCATTAGCCGCGCTAGAAATCAAAGCACAGTAACACTGAATGTCAAACTTGATACCATAATGATTGTTGTTAATAATGAAATCGCCGGTATGCTAAAATCCCAAGTATGCCAAAATCCGACCATAAAATCACCGGACCTCAAGTTGGCCGATGGATCAGATATGCTGAATACTACTACAAATATCGACAGATTTTCAGGTCGATAGATTTTCAGGTCGACAGATTTTCAAGCAAGCCGAACACCATCACAGATATCAGTAGATTTTCAGTTCAACAGATTTTCAAGTCGGCAGATTTTCAGGCAAACTGAACGCCACTACAGAGATCGACAAATTTTCAAGTCTCTGCCTAGTCGGTAGATTTTCAGGTCGGGTTGAAAGAAAAGGCAAATTTCAAAGGAATAAGCGGTTTGAAAGAGTGGAGACTCTTAAATGAATGTAGTAGTGGACTATTTAAAAGGTGAAGCCCATTAACTATTTGCATAGAAGGGCGCACTGAAATGACTATTGACACATTTGCTCCTTCCTGAGATCCTACTACTTGTAGCTGTGTGACATGTGTCACCACACCTATCTCATCCTACACATAGGCAAGGTCCTTCCTATAAAATTCAAGCAAAGACCTCAGGGGGCAATTGTTGTGGGGATATGCTTAATTGGAGAGCCAAGATGATAAATCAAGTGTGTCATGTGAGCGCGACCATTGGGCCTGTCCACATAGGACATGGATATATCTCATGTCTAGCTATTCCACTTAGCTAGGCTGGAGCACCTGCCATAGATCCGGCTGTGACTCGTCAGCTGTGCCAAGTTGGCATAGAGGAATATCTGGCGATTTATTTTTATCCAGTCCTCAATCTGTCACATTGATATGAAGTGCATTAACTGTATATCAACTCTACAAGTTAAATCCATCACGTTAGTATAATCATATCTGACATAAGCCTAGCCAGTCCTGTCAGCTTGGAATGTCACTTGATGTCATTCACATTAAATTATTGTAATAATTGTGTTTAATAGAACTCCCCTCAACAAATTTGGGGTTGTTGTCCAGTAAAAGAGGGATTTTTTATTTTGAAATACAAAAGAGTTATTACTCAACCTGGACTCCAGCTATTATTCCTAGCTGGATTAATTCTTATTTTTTATTTATATATTTGATATCCACATCAGCAAATTGGTTGACTAGAACACTTTCATTTTCCAATGTCAACATATATTATTACACAAAAAGAATGAAACAAAAATTACAGCTACGTCTTTACCATATAGACGTTGGACATTGTATATCTTACTATCTTTAATGGCAGTGACTGGACTTTCGATCGGCAAGTTTTCCATATCCGGCGAGTTCTTGGAAGTTCGTATGACAACGTGAAGTAGTGTTTCGAGGATGTGGCGGTCTTATCTCCTTCGTACAGGGCTTTTCTCGGCCGCCAACGTTCTTGGGTGGTCGTCCTCTCATCCAGGAGTGCTCCACCACGGTCTAATTTGGTGCTTACTATTGATCAGATTCAGAAAGAGAGATGGTGTTTACTGTTAATCAAACTTAGAAAATGGGAAGAGGAGGGAACGCTGGGAATTCAACGGTGGGTTTGGGTTTGGGTATGATTTAATTGGAGACTGATTGAATTCAAAAAGTGGATAGGAGGAAGGACACTGTGATTGAGTAGAAGGGACGCTGTTGATTTAATTTTTTATTCTTTTTTTCCACATCAGCAGATCTGGTTCCTAAGGAGGAGCCAAATCTGTTTCTCTAGAAGAAGCCATGTCCTGTAGCTCCACCAAAGAAAATGAAGGTAAGGTCTTAACTTCAACTTCGGATGTACTTAATTTTGGTTCTTTTTGGCTTTTGGTGGACTTGATTGTTAGGTTTACTTCTCTGATGGCAGCGCTTGGTGTTTTTGTGTCTCGGAGCTGGGTGTTTTTGCTTATTGGTCGCACCTTCGGTGCCACTACCTTCGGCTTCATGCGGCGACCGTTGTCTCGAGCCCATTTGGAACTGTGCTGCGGTAGGCCACCAGGACATCAAGTTGGAGAGGCCTTCCATCCTCAGCTACTTTGGCTTGCAGTGGGAATGGTTGTGGTAGGAACGTTAGTGCCTTTGCCCGGTTTTGGTCTTTCATCTGTCGATTTGGCACACCACTACCGTGGTTACTTTGCCCGGGAAGCGATTCAAAGAGTGTAGAGGTTTTACAATATTTGGGGTTCTGGTCGTGACTTTAGTAGTGTGGCTGGAATAGCCTTTTGTGGAAATTTTGGTAGGTTGCAAGATCCAATGAAAAGGAGAAAGTGGGCACGGTCCGCTGTTTTGGTAATGGTTGAAGAAGCACCAGAGACTTGTTTGTTGGAAAACCACCATGAATCCATGATAATACTCAACATCTTCGGTACTGAGCTGTTTGTAATGAGTTTTGTGCTGAGTTGTACTGAGTTGTGCAATGAAAGTTTGGTTTAAAAAAAAGATCATGACAAAAAAAAAACATGGGCTTAATCTCTATGATTCAGACAAATTTCCAATATAGGATTGTAAAAGGCTCTAGGTCCACTGATAAATAGTTACTTACAATAATAATACTACAATAGATATTAACAATGATTTAGATAGTAAATACTCCTATCTTTCGAATTATATTGACTGATTTTTCTTTTTTAGAATGTCCCAAATATATATACTTGTTTTATATTTAGGTAATTCTTGCTTATTCTTTTATGAGAATAACCTTATTTAGTAACCATTACTGTCATTAAAGGTATATAGAAAAAAAAAATCCTTTAAATTTACTTTTCCCATAACCATTTTTTTTAAAAGATCTTTGTGAAAAAAATAAAGAAGCCTATATATTTGAAACAGAGGAAGCAATTATTTTACTAACTATTCCCTCCATCCTAAAACAATAATTTAGTATCTTATATATGTATATTAAAGTAAGATAGTGGCTATAAGTAAGTTTTTCCGCTAAAATCACTATCCTACTTATGTATATTCTCTTATTTAATAATAGTACTTATAACATTAATAATCATAACTTACATTATGTATATATATTGTTTATAAATAATAATAATATGAAATATTATTATTAGAGATGTGTAAATATCATCGTACATGTATATTCTTTTATTATTAGTAGAGATGTGTAAGTATCATCATAAATGTATATCCTTTTATTTTATATTAATCATAAACAATAATATATTTATAATCACCATTTAGTCTCTAAATTAATCTTATACATGTTTTTATTTAATAATAACTAGATTATCATCCGTGCGTTGCACGAAAAGATACTAAATCAAATTATATCTAACATTAGTATGAAATGTTAAGTAATGTATGATTAGTCATATTGAACTATAATATTTTGATTATCTTGCTGTTAACTAATAGTTACTATATACTTATTCGATATAGAATGCTATTAAGTGACTTTCATAGGAGTTGCAAAAAGACCTGACAAACTCGATATCCACGGGTACCCGATCTTGTTAAGATAGGGAGTAGCCGACTAAATAGGTAATTTAGTTGGGGATGAGATTAAAAAATCGACCTCACTTAATAATGTATGGAGGAAGGATATGATAATTTTTACTTGTACCTGACCCATTTACCATTTTTTGGACAAAAATAAAAATATTTACTAAAAACTCTAATGGTTTGAAAAGTAAAAAGATAATAAAACTTATCAAAAAAACTCAGTAATTTCAATTGTAATTTTAATATTTAGAATACTATTTAATAAACAACAAAGGAAAATAGAAATATATAAATATATTTCAATTGGCTAATAAATAGGTAATATGAATTACATGTACTAACCCTTCCCTGACTCATCTCTGATTTAAGTGGAGATGAGGAAAAAAATTGAAATGTATGTTAACGGGTGTGGCATACCCAATTCCGACCCGACCCTTTGTCATTCTTATATCTAAGAAAATTAAATATTTTATTTTTTTCCGTGAATATACTGTGAATTTTGTAAACTATGAAGCATTAATTAAACTATATTTGTCATATACAAAAGAAGTAACGTAATAATTAACGACTCGATTTAAAAGCATATAAATAATAGTTAAAAATTAATGCAGCAGCTAAAGATTAAATAGTTTAATACAAATTGCGAAATACTTCTTAGGTAAGATGTGTATATTAAAACAATTTTAAATTAAAGTACTATATTTTAAAGGAAGGAAGATCCTTTAGTGTCGATATATCACGTTAGCATCAGCATGATGATACCAGACCCTTTGACCAAGGGGCGGGCACCTGGGCCACTTCCTAGAGACATTCCTACAGCTACCTTGTTACGACTTCAATTGGAGAGAGGCTGTTAATCCCCTCGTCCACATGCTAGTTAAATACACGTGCAACCAATCCATCTGCACGACAGCGCTCATCTACCGCTATATAAATTAATCTAATAAATTATTTAAGAAGATAAGATACATCTAACAAAATATTTAATTAAAATATTTGAAGATAAGAGTAGATAAGTATCATAATTCATAACTAATTGAAAAAATAGAGAAATATTAATTTATAATGAACAGCAGAATATACCTAACATATAAAAAATGCCTAAAATATCCTAACTTAAAACAATTTTGGCGGAAAAGCTGCGGTACAAAAGTACCGCAGACTAATCGCTTATATATATAACCATAATTTATCTCTTCACTTATTTCTCTTATCATCATAATTATATCTTTAAAACTAACTTTAACTTTAACTTCACCAGAGAACTTCAAATATATATCATTTTATTTTATAAAAATCATAAATAATATAAATATATATATATAAATATAATAAAAAGTAGATTTTATTTAATTTTATCGTTTTATATAGTCAGTTATGTCATTAATAATATGAAATATATAACTTTTTTTGAACATTGATCTCTCGACTTAGCCTATAATTCCAAGAAGAAAATAATGTATACATGAAACAATTATTTATTTAAAAATAATTTCAAATTAATCAAATTTATCTTCAGAAAAGCAGTTACAAAAGATTTTTTCTCCATCTCTTCACCAATTATAACACTTATCTCTTCACTTATTTCGTTTATCAACATCATCCACATTAATTGACATTTTTCATATATATTTTTCCAAAACTTTTTCTATTCACTTATTTCACTTATCATCATCATACAGATTCTCAAACTAATCAAATTATTATATCTCTAAAAATAAGTAACTTTATCTTCACCAGAGAATTTGAAATATATCCTTTTATTTTATATTAACCATAAATAATAATATAATATATACATAATTCCCATTTAAGCTTCAAATTAAACACTAATCTTATGCATGTTTTTATATTTAATTTTATATTTACATATAGTCAATTATGCCATTAATAATTTTCAATCATGCACTCCATTATCCTCTTTTAATAATAATAGTATCAAAGATATACCCCTTTTGAGCGTCGATATGCTAGACTCAGCTCATAATTCTAAAAAGAAAATAATAAAAGTAGTGAAACAATTATTTATTTATAATAATTCCATATTAATCAAAAAAAAAGCAACCCCTCACCCTAGCCTTCCCACTGGCAACCACTATAGCCACCTGAAATTACAGCATTTCAGTGGCTGTCCGCCTGAAGGCTGCCATTTTTGACAGATTATAGGGGTGAGCCAGCCCCTTCCAATTTCTCTGCTTGCTGCCTTTTCCGACAACTAAATGGGGTGAGCCTTCCCCCTTTCGTCTAGTGGAAATGGCAGAGAAATTTTTTTAGGGGAGGGAGGGAGGAGTCTCCCCTTATTTCTCTGCCAGGAAATGGCAGAGAAACTTCATAACCATTTCTAGCAGTTTTTTAGCTGCTGCAAATAAGCTGTCGGAAATGACAGTGAATTTTTTTTGGGGGGAAGGGGGAGGGGGGAGTCTTTCCATTTTCAGCCTGGAAATAGTATAGAAATGCGTGTGCTCTTCCGATCTGGGGAGACTCCTCCAATTCACTGCCATTTCTGACAGTGCCGTTTCCAACAGATGAAAGGGAGAGACTCTCCCATTTCAGCTGCCGACAAAGGCAACATGTGGAGAAATTGGGGGAGGTTTTCCTCCATTTCTCTGCTATTTCTGACAGATGAAAGGAGGGAGGCTCATTGGGCAGCGGTGTCATTTTTGATTGGCCGCCGAAATGTTGTCATTTTCAATAGCCAAAATGGTTGTTGGTGGGGGGTTGGGTGCGGTGGTGGCTTTTTTTTTTCTCCTTTTTTAATTTTATATTTTTTAATTATTAAATTCATTTTTTTAAACTTAAAGGTAAGGATATAAATGTAATTTTTTCAACCATTTAACGGAATTTTGGATATATTCCCTTATGAGAGATTTTTTGTGTGTATTTATGAAAGGTTGAGGACCCAGCTTGCTAAAAAAAGGTAGAGATCCAAAGGATTCAAAGTGCAAAGGTTGGGGACCTTATGTGAAATTTACCCTTTTTAATTAAATAATAATATTATTATCTCAATAAACCGGCTTTTGAAGCGGGGTAACCAAAACCCATCCCTACCCCGCTAACGATTCGATGCACAAACTCGTGCCCCATCCCCGCCCCGTTTGGGGCGGGTGTATTCTGCCATCCCTAATAAATAAACATGTAGTGCCAATACACTTCAATCATTTTACTTCACACGAGTATAAAACGAGTTTAGCTCTTCAACCATTGCAAAACTTTGTCTCTTGACTTATCGTCATCCTACAAAACATGAAAAAAAGTTGTCATCCAAAACCAAGTCCAAAACAAAGTTCCGTCTATGACTTTGTTTAAGGATACTAACCTCATGAAATCAAGATGGGTCATAGGTGTTTGAGTCGTGAGAAAATGAAACATGCCAACTTATTGGAATGTTGAATTGCTTCCTCTTTGCAGCAAACAAGGATTCATGCAGGTATAAGGCAACAATTAGTGAAGAATTTTGCTTATAAGCTTGAAGAAAACAAGGTTTACCGCATTACCAATGTATCTATTGGACAAAACAAGATGTCGTTGAAGGGTGCTTAAGACTTATGGTTGATTAGAATTTTGTCTTTGTTGAGAGCTGCTATTATTGACTTATGGTCAATTCGAATTTTGTCTTTATTTCACTATAATAGATGCATTACCATATATATTGTAAAATTTTATGAGTTTTTTTGCCTTTTCTTTTGCTGCTATACAGTTATTCTTACATGGTCGTATGAATTTTGATGTAGAAGGATGGGATACCGAATGCTCTTGCTCTTCATATGGTGATTCTATCGGTGTCTTTGGCACTACAATCTTAAAATTTTGGAAAAAGAAAGCTATAATTTCTCGAGGTTGATTACAAATTTCTCATGTCAATAATTTTGGAGTACGCATTAAACACTATGTACTAATTCTTTTTTCTCCCTTATTTTTTTCCATGTACAATTGTTTCATCTCAACATTGTTCTGTACTCGAAGAGCTTTGTTCCACATGGATAGTACCGAATACTCATACAAGGTTGATTTTAGAGTAGAGAAAAAGGAAAACATATACTCCCTCCATTCTACAAAGATATTCCCCTTTCGTTTTTCACATAGAATAATAAAACATCATTTAATGTTATTAGAAATGTACAATTTAATAATATATTTCATAATATACCCTTTAATTTATTTAATATTTCATTTTAGTTGTTCTTTGTTGTTAATTACTATGCACAATATTAGAAAACTAAAAAATTAACTTAGAAAAGAAAATATAATTTAAAACAGATAAAAAAGTAAATGAAAAATGTCTTTTTGAGACGGACAGCGTAATCTATTTTTTGTTTTGCCTCTTAAACAAAGTTAAAAAAAACTTCATTACTTCATTTTTTAAATTAGTACGCAATTTTTTACTAATTATTTTATTTCGTGCAATACAGGTGTGCAACTAAATCCATTTAAAGATAGCCTACTTACTATATTAAATATGTATTTAATTTTCGTTTTTATATTTATCCATATTTAATTAACAAACTTGAACAACAAAGGGATACAAATTTTAACGAGTTAAGCGATTTTCAATTCTCAAACTTGCCGCGCCATTCGCATCCCATGGTAACCGTACAACATCCTCAATAAAGGAATTATAATAGCCACATTCTAATGATTTATACTCATTGGTAATCATATACTTAACATTACCTACCGGCTAACACCCTATCCTTGTGAGAGAGAGAGGGAGTAAGAAGCTACAATTTTTGTGCAAACGTCTTATCGTATCAAAAATTTTGTGAAATTTTAAAAATTTGTACTCCTCGAGCAAACTAGTTAAATACATCGTGATTTTCGTATTTATCACTGTTAACGAAAATCATTGTACAAAGTTTTTTTTATTACTCATATTATAAGTATAAAATAAAAAACAAAATAACCAATTTCTAATAATTTTACAAATCTTAGCATTTATTTTTAAAATTTCTAACACTTTACACAAATTTTAACATTTAATTACAAGTTTTTAAAAAAAACAATTTAACAATTTACTTTTAACAAGTCTTTTCCAATTCAATGACGCATCCAATGCCATAGAAGTATACGGAATTATATTATTATTTAAAAATTATTTCTGGGAAATTTCTCAAAATGCCTAACGCTTAATTTAATATGAAAAAAGGTCTGTAACATTTCCGTTTTTGATTGTCGTATTACAAACGAAGGTTGAAATAATATTTTTCATTCTACAACCATTTATAAAAGTAGAATTTTTTTATTGACTTCTATCTTCTAGCTTACAATTAAGCAATTTTCAAGGATTACATTTGCAACTGTTTCTAATTATTTGTATAGGCATTCCTTCTCCACTCAACAATTGCAATCTTGACTCCTTAAAATTAATCAAAGATTAAAAAAAAAAGTTCTATAAAAATTATAAATAATGAATTACTTAAATTAATTTACTGGAACCATTCCAGTAAGAAATTAAATTATGGATCAAAAAAGGAATTAAAAAAATATAAAAAAAGATGTAGGTCTAAACCAGGCCCCCAAATCATATAGAATCAGAGAGAGCAGACATGCCGACCTTAAATCTTCATTCTCTGTGCACGTTGCCATGCTGCCTTCATTATTTCAATCCAGAGCATCGGCTTATTGTACACAGATCCATTCCCAAACCAATTCAACAATCAAAATATCCGAATTCACAACAAAGCGTCGATTTTAATATAAAAAGCAATAAAAAAAAAAGGATGAAACACCAAAATAGGTTTATTAACGAAGTAGGGAGACGCAGAAAATGCTAATCCGAGAGAAGCAGAAAATGCTAATTTAGCAGATGAAAAACCGGAAAAGAACAGGATTAAGGTTGTTTATTTATAGGCGGAGGAAGGCGTCGAGCTAGGGTTTCTAAGGCCTTACAGGAGGCTGGGCTTGATTGAGCAAAAGCCCAATGTGTAAACGGGCTTCTTTTGGATTCTGTCTATCGCAAAATAAGGGAAGCCTAAAAATTCACAAAATATTTCTGTCCAAAAAAAAAAAAAAAAACCAAATATTTTCCCAACATTAAATGAGCAACTAGTCTCTTTCCTCTGCGCTGCACTGGAAACCAAATGAACAAAAGTCTAAGAATATCAAAATAAATAAGAAAAGCTAAAATATAATCCCATTGAAAGAAGAAATCACAAGAGACAACTATAATAACATAGATTGATGTATATTAGTTAGTAATATAAACGAATGAATATGAAAAGATCGTAAAAACACAAACAAATATATAATACCCCAACATCACCATTTGTTAGTGTACTCTTGTAAATCCCGTAACCGTAAAAACAAAGAGAATTGGTGAATATTGCCTCCAGACGTGCTCCACCTTTTAGATTGAAAGGAAGATGTTAATAGTTTTTCGGTTTTTCCACAATTCGAAATAAATAAAGGACATACATAAAAATAAAAGTAAATCATCAACAATGATCAAATGTAATAATATTGTATATGATTATGTATAACTAAATTTTTCTTCAACCCCTCCATCGTGATTTTATGTGATAATAACTATATTAAAATCGGGATTTTACTTATTGGAACGAACACAAATTTCATTGTACATTTGTCTTGATGAATCGTTGGCATATTGTTGTGTTCTACGGTTACATATGCATTTTAATCAAGAAAAATATATAAATAACACAGCATAAAGTAATAATTAGATATAGAAACACTTAATATATATTTATAATATTGATGTTACACGCAAGACTAAAACATATCAATTGCTTTTGTTCATCTACAATATCAACCCATTCATCCCTCAATTTTAAGATTCCCCAGGATTTTCCCCAAAACAATTTGCAGTAGAAAAAGTTTGTGACGTTAAAAGACAAGTATACTCTCAAGAACAATATATATAGACAAGACAAATATACAATTGTTTTTACAGGGGTAGTAGATGTAACATCCCACTAGAATTTAATCTCCAATAAAATCACGTGGTCGATGATGATGGAATAATCGCTCAAATTACATTGGAAGATCTCAAGATTGATGCTCAAATATCAATTAAAAAAAGAATTTGATTACTAATTAATATGAATTAAAAGTATAGTGACTTAATTACACGATAATACAAAGTATAAGGACTTCTAAAGCAATAAACGTGCAAACCTCATTTGGCCACATCACACCTGAAGTGTACCGTACTCGTCGCGCCACGTGTCTCTATTTGATTGTCGGAACTCAAATCTTTATTAAAAACAACTAAGTCTCAACTATTATATATAGGGCATAGGGTCCTTAATGTTTCTTTAACCTCTATCCAATTCACTCACTCTCTCTCTCTCTCTCTCTCTCCTCTCTCTCTCTCTCTCACTCATAACCAACAAAATTCATCCAACTGTGCTATGGGGGAAAACACCCTAAAAACCCGCTAAAACACCTATTTGCCTCTTGAAAAAGGATTCTTACCATATATGGAAAGATTTTAACTTGAAAAATGGCTTTGATTGAGGAATAAAAAGACTTAAAGGTGTTTTCCTACATTAGAATTATTCAAGTAATCTTTAGAGAAGTAAAAGACGTGAGTAACGTATATCTTTGACTCTTTCTTTTTTTATCTCTTGGCTCTCAATGTATATTAGTTCTATCTCTTGGCTCTCTCTTTCGGTTTTCCCTCTCTCTTTTGGAACTCTTGCTTTTCTTTTAATTGTATTTGGCATTTGATGATTGATGATATACTATTACTTTGAATAAACCATTGTTGCTTGCTCTTGGGCCTCACTAGCGGTGCTGTCTACCCGTTTTGCATTGTATTTGTATTGTTTTGCGGTATTATGACCTTGCTATGTGGTTTTGGTCATTTTGTATATTTGTATCGTATGACTTACAGGTACAAGCTAAACTAGTAATGTGTCCGAACTTTGTATCTTTGTTAACTTGTGATCTTTCTTGCATTATTTTGTGTGGGTCAATGCATGTTATTCAATGAGTACTTTGTACTCACTTCTCATGTTCTACAATCTTGTAGGTACTGAATTTAGAGTTTTATAGCTGAATTGTTTCAAAAGTGGAGAAGATACATGTGTATGATCGAGATTTCGGTGCGTGGCCAAAGTTTCATTGCGGGTAGCCCACAAATTACAAAATTATCAAAGTGTGCAACGAAAGCGTCTGTCTAGCCCTCGATTTTGAATCGAGATATATATTTATATATAAATGCTTCTGCTATCGATATTTTGAGATAATATGGTGATAAAATTGGGGGTGTGACAGTAGATTTTTTATAAAAATAGATCAGGCTTTGAATTTCTGAGCTCGATCTGTTTCTATAGCTGGACCGACAGATGTAGTCCTACTCGCCGAATTATGATAAGGTCTAATATGAAAATTTCAGATTTGTTATCACAATACAGCATCTCCCAAATTCGCTTAATGCGGTATTTAAATGCCAGAATGATCTTTGAAGCATTTATACATACTAGAAGTGGCAGCTTGACAGATCGTTAGAAATCAGCATGGTCAGGTAATTTTTGCATACTGTGAAAAGCTAGAAGGTGGAACTATTATAGAAGCTAAAAGCTATATAATCTCGAATAAAAATTTGCAAAAGGAAAAAGTAATTTCAGATTTGTATTGAATCTGATCTAAAGAAGTTATTAGCCTCATCAATGATCAAAACAGAGGACCTTGGAAACTTCAGTAGATTTAAGCTGAGATGTGGGACTTTGTTAAAAGGTATAACAATACCATTACTCTTAGCTTAAGAGAGGGTACCAACGCTGCATATTTGCTAGCTAATAAGGATCATGAATGTTCAGGATTAAAGGTTTATCAAGATGATGAACTTATAGGTGAAATCAGGGAATAATTTCTACTGGGCTAAGGGTTATTCCATATGCGCTCAGAGTTAAGTACAAAGAAGAGGCACAGTGATTAAAATGACGTTTTTTAATCTGTTTTGTGATTGCTTATAGTGCATATGTGAAGTTGAAGGCTGATTTTATTCATTTAAGGTGCATCTATAAAAAGATTATATAGACATGTAGTATTTTCATTGGTTTTTTGAAATGTGTTCCCATTGGAGGTAAGGCTCATTTCTTCCTCTCGCTGTATTTCTTTTTGCATATATAAAATTGTATCTTAGGTAGCTAAGATACTTTCACATAAAAAAAAAAAAAGAATTCTAATATGTGAAAAAAAAATCCTATCTTCAAAAGAATTAGAAGCCCAGAAACTTGACTACTTTAACGTGGATAGTTTTTATTGTTGGGACAGTTTGTGTAACAAAAAATAATGTTAGTTCTTGCATGATTGATGACCATAATTAAGAACCACGTTTGAATTGCATTAATTAATTGAATATTTTTTACAAGTGATTGTTTAGGAGATCTTTTATTTAAATGTTGAAAATACATTTTTGATTGGGACAGAAGTGGAGAATAACATTCCGATACTTTATTGGAAAAGGCTGCCTTTCCATGTGAGTTCGCCACTGGCTACCGTTTTTTTCAAGAATTGAAAAAACGAAAGCCTGAAACAAATAGTGGGTTTCAAAAAAATCCAAGATCCACAAACATTGGCATCGGATAGATAGTGAAAAGAATAGCTTCATATCGTTCCAACTTTGTGGTGCACTTTGCCGGTAAAAGGAAGTGCACGAAGTGTTGGGAACTAACCACCGTCGAGCTCAAACAGCCCAATCTACCCCACAAACACAAAGCAAAAAATTGGGGAAAAAATTTGAAAAACCAAACATCATGAACTTAATTAACAAAATAAAACCTAGCTCACAATCTAATCGACCGGCGGATGAATCGATTTGATGGAAGAGGGGAGTTGAGAAAGAGAAAGAAAGGGTGCTTGTGTGTGGTTGACGACTTTGAAATCGATTGATGAAGGCAAAGGTTCACAGAGAGAGAGAGAGCTTGCAAGGTCGATGAATTCCAAGAAGAACAATCGAAGAACAATCAAGAAGTAAGATTGTGTGGCTGACAAAAAAACACTCAGATAACTTTAGGGGTATTTTCGGAAATCAAGTCATACTTTTGATAATTCTGACTCTTTTATAGGAGTAGTGATATATATATATATATATATATATAGAGAGAGAGAGAGAGAGAGAGAGTCAACTACCCCTAAACTTTTTTACGTGAAGATGCCTGAAATAGTTAGATGTTTAAAATAAGACAATGCCCTCAATATCTTTGCGACAAGGGATATATAAAATGAATCAAGCCACATGATACAACATGCAAAGAGCTTGCGCATCA
>CAVNYN010249613.1:0-14798 GCA_963692815.1 Nyctanthes arbor-tristis
GAATCTCAGGATCAAATTCAATACCTCCAGTGAAATCCTTCATGAAATCAGGCAACTGAATCACGGGCTTCCGCTCATCATCAGCCCACCTCGACCTGCGCTTCCTCCCCCCAGTCCCGCTATTATTATCACCACCTCCAGCACCAACCCCATCGTTACTGGACTCGCTCGGCGGAGGATCCCACCTAGACCTCCGCCGTCTCTTGCTGGTCGTCTCCTCTTCACCCCCAGAAAAGTCCCTGTCGGTGCTAGTGGTCAAACCGTTTTCGGAAACCAAAGCCTTCTGGATCTCAGGCTTCAGCGCACTTCCATTCGCAGCTCCATCATTGCCAGTTGGATTAGAGTGAGTTTCCTCCTGATTCGTTGAATCTAGGGTTTTCTCTAGGGTTTGCGGTTGAGTTGCGGGATTCGAACCCGACGGGTTTTCTGGATAAGAGTAAGAAAAATTTTGATAATTCAAGTGCTGCTGCGAATCGGAGGGAGGTTCAGATGGCGAATCTGTGTAGTTGGATTGAATAGTATCCATTGTGAGATCTGTTAGCGTTGCCTGAGATTTTGGGGAAATTTGAAGAATGGGGAATTAGCAGCCGGGAAAAGGATGTGAGTTTTGTGTGTGTGTGTGTGTGTGTGTGTGTGTGTGTGTGTGTATATATATATATATATATATTATATTTGGATACATATATGTGTGTATATGGATCTTCAGGTCCAGAAAGGGCGGTCCAAATGGTGGATTGGATACGTAAAAGAGTGAGAATATCGGGGTTACATTTGGAAAAAGAAATATTTTTTGCTTTTTTTTCTACTAGTAATATTTACACAGTTTTTTCAACAACCACATTTTATTTGTTTTATGTTGTTTCTATTTTTATTATTATTATTTTTGTCAAATTACCAGAAAGCTACAGGAGAATTATTGTTGTTATTATTACTTCTTAATAATTGTTGTTTTTACTCAAAAAAAAAAAAAATTGTTGTTATCCTTATATCTCCAACTTTTATATTGCCTTCTTGTACCTAATTTTCAAGTAATTATTACATAATATTCTCACTGTCGGCCTTTGCCTAAAATTTTATTGTAAAACAGCCTTAAAATCAAGCGAAAAAATTAATGAAAAACATAAGGTTTTACATGTATTCCCCTACTTTAGATTAGATATTAATTAATATAATTTTTGAATAGAAAATGTCATTAAGAGATTAATAGTTAACTATGAGTTGAGGATAAAAATGCTATGAAAAGGAAAAAATTATGAAAATATAAGGGGTTGTTTGAACCCCTTTATTTTTTTCATTTATACATTCAACTACTATGATTTGACTGTTGATTTGACAACTACTCAATAATGACCACACATTTCAAACTTCAATTAAGGGCTTGTTTGAAGCTCTTTAAATTTTTAATTTATAAAGTGAATTTATAAAGAGTTGAAATGAGTGGAAGAGATTTAATTGAAGCTTGAAATGTATAGTGATTGTTGAGTAGTTGTCAAATCAACAGTCAAATCATGGTAGGTGAATTTATAAAGAGAAAATTTAAAGAGGATCAAACTGGTCTTAAATTTTCATTACTCATTTCCACTCACCATAAATTCTCTTTATAAATTACAAAAATAAAGAGCTTCAAACACGCTCTAAGAAAGATAAGATACAAGGATATCCAATGCAATTATGGTACGCTGCGGTTATTAAAAGTAAATTGTCGTGTGAATATATTTTCCTTTTTTCATTTTGATGATTTGATAAAAAATAAATCATTTTATTTTAACCTTTAAATAGAAAAAATATATGTGTTAAGAAGAAACATATTTATTTATGAAAAATAAGAAATAAGATTTGTCTTAGTAACTATTTTTGTAGTTTTTTTTCTGGAAGGAGGTTTTTTTTTTTTTTTAAGTATGTAGTGGAAAATAGGGGTATGCAAAAAAACCGGGATTGGTTGAACCGGCCTGAAACCGGACCAAACGGGTCGGTCTTAGTTCAGGCTTTGCTGCCAAAATGATCTGTCCAGTCCGGTCCCAGGTTTTCATTTGAAAACCAAGAAACTCGGTCCAAGACCGGTTGACCTTTTTTTTTTAACATATAAATTGAAATCCGGTTTTCACTTTTCATAATACCCAAACGACAAAAATCAAAATTATTTCTTTTACATAGTTACTTGCATTAAGATTCATCTTATTTATAAGCCTTAATTATTTTACCTTTTTATTAAACTTTCAATGTGGGGCAATCATTTAAACTTAAAATTAAATATAAAGGACCAAGACAATTATTAATTTGCCTCAAAATCTACAAAATTTCCTTTACATAGTCACTTGTACAGAGACCAATCTTATTTATAAGCTCCAATCATATTACTTTATTACAAAACTTTCAATGTGGGACAATTAAAAAGTTAGAGTAATACCACTAAATTTCTTTTTCAAGTTAGAATTTTTTGGCCAATATACTTCTTTAAAAATCATCATTGTTATATTATTTTTTAAGCAATAGTCAAGAACAATTGTGTTAATATATAATGTTACTAGAATTTGTAACATTGTAAGGATTTTGTTAAAAAAAATTGTTCAGATTTATAATATGTTTATTGACTCTATTTAAGTTATATGATATTATTATATAAAATATATACATATACACATAGAGAATTTGTGCTCATACATCTTCTCATTTATTTAAGTGGTTTTTTATTGGTAAAAAGTGTGAAATGGATTTTCTTACTTTTATTTTAAGTGATAAGTGTTATTTATTTTTTTACAATTACATCATTTTTGTAATATTTAATCCCCATAAATGTATAATAAAGTAGAAATTATCCATTTTTTACCTTTTAAAAATATCAAAATAGTATCGTAAAATTATTAAAATTATAAAATAAATATAATATTTATAATTTTTACATTTATTTTCCAATTTAGGATATATATTTCAAATATTTAATAATTTTAGATTTGTTAAAATAAAAAAATGAGAAATATAAGTAAGTCTAGTACTTATATCTTGCGGAGGCATGTTAATATTTTTGTTGCACATAAAGCCCTTTTATTTGTTTGTTCTAAAGTTTGTTTATATGTGTTTTTACGTTACTAAGTCTATAGAAAAAATTTTTCACAAGGCCGCAAAAGCCTAAAAAAACCAAAGTCATTACCCAACCCCGAACCTAGACCGAAACTATTTGGGCTTACCATTTTTATGACCAAGACTAGGACCGAACCGAAGATGTTTGGTCCGAGCTTGGTCCTTCAAAAACTCAGGACCGAAACCCGTTTACACAGCCCTAGTGGAAAAATAGAGAGTATAAATAAATATATGAAAAATAATTATGGGTAATTTTCACTATAGGTCTCCCCAATTTTTCAATTTTGTATCAATTTTGTCCCCAATTTTTTTTTGTCTTACTAAGTCTTCAACCTTTCATTTATTATCTTATTACATCCTCAACGTTACTTTTCGTCTCCAACCTTTCAATTTTCACCATTAACCCCTATCAAAAGATTATTATACCCTTGATTTTTTATTTCCACTATAGGTCCCCCACTTTTCAATTTTATATAATTTTGTCCTCATCATTTTTTGAGCGCGTAGAAGCCCAACCTTTTATTTTTTTGTCTTGTTATAGCTCCATTAATACTTTCCATACTAAAATTTTAATTCTTAATGTTAATATCTATTAAAATTTTTATTGATATGTGTTGGAGCGAGTTAGAGTGTGTAGATTTCTTATTTTATATTATTCTTTAAATCTGATTTAAATAATTAATGATATAGTGGAAATTTTAATAAATATTAATATTAAGAATTAAAATATTAATATGGAAAGTGTTAATGGGGATATAATACTTCTGTCGTTATCCTTTTAATTACTAATATTAATTCCAGTAAAATTACAATTACACCATTAATTATCTAAATAAAAATAAAAAATAAAGAACAATGTAAAATAAAAACTCCACCAATCTTGACCTTAGTAATAACAAAAAAAAAACTCGAACTATACCAAACTTGATGAATACATAATTCATGTAAAAAAAAGTTTTCAATCTGAGAGTCAATGTAACAAATCATGATCACATATCACGTAGCGGATATAGATCAAGATAGATCTAAAAAAATTATTTTCAATTTACAAAAAATGAAATCGAACCCTACTGCACTAATTCTAATTTTTTATGGAGTCATAATTGGTGAATTATATTGGATTGAGACGGATAACAAACTAGGGTAAATTAGGGTGAAAATAAAAAAGAGAGACAAGAAATTAAATTAGAATTAAAGTATTAAAGTTATGTTTATTTTTTATAAATCAAAAATTAATTTTGGGGCAGATCTACCTAATCTACCTAATCTATATTTGCGACGCGATCTGTGATAGTCAAGAAATCAGATCCGATTTGTCTCGTTGATACTTAATTAGATTGATAACTTTATTTGACGCAGATTTGATATCTATCGAGACCATTATAGATCAAGTTTTTCTGTTATCATTATTTCAGACTGTTGTCAATTAGTTGTATTGGAGCATGTTAGAGTTTGTAGATTTCTTATTTTACTATGAAAAGTATTAGTAGGGATATAACACGATAAAAAATAAAGGGTTGGTGTGACGTCCCCAAATTTACTACTTTAATTTCTCGTATTATCGGTGTCTAACATTAACGGAAGCGTTTGATAAATGAATCTTCATTCAAAATTGAGGGCAAGACTTTATAAATACAAGTTAAACATTATTATACATAATATCATGTTATTATAGTTACGTAACAACTATTTTGGGTTACCCACAATGAAACTTCAGCTATATAGTGAAATCTCGATCACATACATGTATCTTCTCTATCCTTGGAACAATCCAGTCACAAAGCTCTTAATTTAACACCTATAAGTTTGTTAAAAGGGAAAGGGAATTAGGTGAGTACAACGTACTCAGTGAGTAACAAAATATTTTGATTCACCTTTCATTTAAGAAATGCATTTTCAAGAACATTATGTATTTTACAAAGCTTTTAAGTGCACAAGAGGACCCTGTTACTAGTTAAACTACTACCCGTGATGCCCACATGATTCAAGATGGCCAAGATCACGTAGCAAGGCCATAATACCACAAAGATTATCATATAGCCAAAATGAACAATGCCATATGGCAATGTCATATTACCACAAAGCAAAGCAAGACTGGTAGGATATTAACTAGTGATTTAAATGCAATAAACCAATCTTTCTTTTCAATACAATAAACCAATATTTCTTTTCAATACATTAAAATCTATGTTCATTACATAGAAGATTTCAATTAAAACCCATGCATGTCTTACCAAGACTTCATGAATAAGAGAAAGGGAATCAAAACATTCGTTACTCACATCTTAATTTCCAAATATTGCTTGAACAATTTTAATGTAGAAAAGTCTTTCCAAAACCTCGATATTCTTTAATCAAAGCTATTTTTCAAGTTAGGATCTTTCTATATATGATAAGGAGCCTTTTTCAAAAGAAAAATAGGTATTTTGATGGGTTTTAATGGTTGTTCCGGCTCGCCATCGCCATGGACAAATTTTGGGGTTTCAGATTAGAGAGAGGATGGTTTGGGGTTAAGGAAACTTTGAGGACCTCTTTGCCCTATTTATAATAGTTAGGATTAAGTTTTTTTAGTAAACTTTTGGGTTTCGCCAATTATAGCGTGGCACGTGGTGCGATCTGGTTCTTTATATTTTAGAAGTTGTGTGATGATACGAGGTTCATTCATTTATTGTTCAAAAAGTCCTTATAATTTGTGTTGTCTTGTAATTTAGTCACCTTATTTTGATTTATGTTGATCAAGGACTAAAATCTTTCTGTGGCTTCAATTGAGTAATGATTTTGTAATCTTTTAATACAATTTAGGTAATTATTCCATAAACGTCAAAATAATAGCCATATAGCTTAATTGATGATAGAATTTTTACTGGATATTACAATCTATCCCGTTTAAATGAATTTCGCAATCGAAATTCGGTAAACATTGAGACAATAATCATTATTTAATTTTTAAAGCATAGTACACAACCAGATAATTGCTTCCGCTGCACACACTGATTTCTTTTACCATATGCAGTGCCAAAGTATCATATCTAATTCAAATTCATAAAGATCGAGTTGACCAAATATTCAAAATCTAATTCACTTAAAATAACATGATTTATTTGAACTTTATTAAAAATAGGTTATTTGGGTGTGAAATAGTCAAAAGAAATCTTTTTTATTGACATAAGGGTTAATCATATGGAAAAATAGAGTTTAAGGACTAAAGGGATCATAAGATAAGTTTTTTTTCAATTGGGAAGAAACTAGAAAGTTAAGGGACTTAAACGCAATTTTTTCAAAAAATCAGGCTGGCTGGCACCGCTTTAGCTCAGTGTGACCGCATCGTTAGATTGTTCTGTACAGCCACAAGGGGTTCAACCTGAGCCCGCGTAGTGCAAAAAAATTGTTTTTTTTTTAATGTTCTAAAACATTCCCTAGCATAAATAGAGACCATATAACATCTTTGAGGGCTAGCATGACATTCTGAGATAAAGTGGAAATCATTATCCTTTTCATCCATTTTCCTTATCTTCATTACAATTGATAAACCCTTTAAAAGCCAAATTTATATGATAGTAACGTCACCAAGGTCAAATTTAACATATTATCAATTAATATAAATAATTTCAATAGATGTAAGTGCACCACCCCGTCTAAATAGGAGCAACACATATATGTGAGGCCGCATGATCATGCTCTGATAACACCTTGTCATGCTTCCAAATTTATTACCTTAATTTCTTATATTATCAGCGTCTAACGTTATCAGAAGCGTTTGAGAAATGAATCTCCATTTAAAATTGAAAGCGAGACTTTACAAATACAAGTCAAACACTATTATACATAATATCATGTTATTATAGTTATGCAACAACTATTGTAGGCTACCTACAACGAAACTTCGGCCATATACCGAAATCTTAATCACATATATGTATCTTCTCCATCCTTGAGACGATCCAGCCACAAAACTCTTAATTTAACACTTACAAGATTGTTAAAAGAGAAAGAGAAGGAGGTCAGTACAACGTACTCAGTGGGTGACAAAATATTTTGATTCACCTTTTATTTAAGAAATGCATTTTCAAGAAAATCATGTATTTCACAAAGCCTTTTGGATGCACAAGAGGGCCCTATCACTAGTTAAACTACTACCCGTAGTGCGCACATGATTCAAGATAGCCAAGATCACGTAGCAAGGCCATAATACCGCAAAGATTACCACATAGCCAAAATGACCAAGACCACAGAGTAAGGTCATATTACCACAAAGGAAAGCAAGACAGGTAGAGCATTAACTAGTGATTTAAATGCAATAAACCAATCTTTCTTTTCAATACATCAAAATTCATGTTCATTTCATGGAATACTTCAATTAAAACACATGCATATCTTATCAAAACTTCATGAATAAGAGAAAGGGAATCAACGCATTCGTTACTCATCTCTTGATTTTCAAATATTGCTTGAACAATTCTAATGTAGAAAAGTGTTTCCAAAACCTCGATATTCTTTAATCAAATCTATTTTTCAAGTTAGGATATTTCTATATATGATAAAGAACATTTTCAATAGACAAATAGGTGTTTTGGTCGGTTTTAATGGTTGTTTTCCGACCACCATGGTCATGGACGAATTTTGGGGATTTCAGGCTAGAAAGATGATAGTTTGAGGGTTAAGGAAACTTTGAGGGCCTTCGCCCTATTTAGAATAGTTAGAATTAAGTTGTTTTTAATAAACTTTTGAATTCCGCCAATTATAGTATGACACTTAACGGGATCTGGCACCGTATATTTTTAGAGCTGTGTGGCGAAACAAGGTTCATTGGTTTATTGTTCGAAAAGTTCTTATACTTTGTGTTGTCTTGTAATTTAGTTACCTTATTTTGATTTATATTGATCAAGGACTACAATCTTTCTTTGGCGTCAATTAAGTAATAATTTTGTAATCTTTTAATATAATTTATTTAATTATTCTATCATCGTCAAAATAATAGACACAACTTAATTAAAGATTAAATTTTCGCGAGATGTTACAGTTGGGCTTTTACGCGCTCAAAAAATGATGAGGACAAAATTATATAGACATTGAAGGGTTGGGGACCTATAGTGGAAATAAAGAATCAAGGGTATAATAGCCATTATTATAGGGGTTAATGGTGAAAATTGTAAGGTTGGGGACGAAAAGTAATGTATGGGACGTCATACGATAATAAATGAGAGGTTGGGGACTTAGTAGGCCCAAAAAATAGTAGGTTAGATTTTAAAATTATAGAAACCATACATATTGACCATACCTCAATCAAGTTATTGTTGTCTGAAATTAGTTTGCGTATAGATATTATATTTTTAGACGAAGTACCAACGATATACAGATAATGTTTTGAGGCACTTAATAGAACTTTACGAGATATAATAAGTGTTGAAAATGCACATTGCTCAAACTCAATCTTTTGGAGGTAAAACAGTTCTATTTGGTGGAATTTTTCGTCAGATACAACTGGTTATTCAAAAAGCTAGCACACAAGATAGAGTTCATGCAACTCATAAAATTCCTCTCCCTTATTGAGACATTGCAAGTTATTGAGACGTTGCAGGGTTTTGAAGCTGCCAAAGAAATATGGAACTCCAAAATATAAGCAATGTTGATTGTAGAGATGAGTTGAAGATCTTCGCCGACTGGATATTAAGTATAGGAGATAGGATATTTACTGGGCAATGATATAGATATTTGTGCAAAAATACATGTGTCAGGTGATTTTCTTGTAGATGTTTTAGATAATCCTGTACAATCAATTGTTAAAAGTACATATCCTTTGTTCTTAGACATCTTTTACGATGTGTCGTACTTGTAAGGGAGAGCTATACTTGCGACAAAACTTAATGTGATGCAAATCATAAATGAATACATGGCTAAACATAATCATTATAAGGAAAGGACTTATTTGAGTTTAAATAGTTTGTGTCGAACAAAGAAAAATATAGGTTTGTTTGAAGATGTTCACTCTAATGTATTTTTAAATGGTATCAAGTGTTCATGTTTGACTAACAAAGAGTTGACACAAAAAGTTGGTGTCCTCGTCATGCTGAGAAATATTAACCTAATAATGGAACAAAGCTATTCACCACAAGGCAAAATTTTATCCAAAACTATTATTGGAGATGAAGTTATTAATAGGATGTCAATGACTCCATCAAATGTGAGATTACCTTTTAAGTTTCGAAGAAAAAAATTCCCATTGGTTGTGTCTTATACAATGGCCATCAACAAAAGTCAAGACCAATTCTATGTGGCAGTATATAGAGTTACGAATCAGGCCAATCTTAAGATACTTATAGGGGGTAGTTTTACATTTACCCTAGTTTTTTAAGAAAATCTTATATATATTCATTAAACTTTACAAATTTAAAAAATATTGCGAAACATACCATGTACCATACTATATATACACTATAAAAATGGTTTTTAAGAAAATCTGATATATACATTTACCCTAGATTTTTGAGAAAATCCTATAAATATACTATGTACCATACCATGTTACACATGTAACAAGGTATGCTTTTTAATTTTTTCCTTTTTAATAAATATTTTTTTAATGCCCCACCCCCATCTTTCTAACCCCTCCACCACCCTACCAACCCCGTCGGTTGGCCGGCTGCCAACCATCGGCGGACTAGATTCTGACTGTTGGTCAAATAGCCAAATTCCATACGTTCACTGGTGGCCAAATTTCTTTCGGATGCCGCCGTTTGGAGTACAGTCAGATTTTAGTGGTTGTTTGAACCTTTTTATTTTTTTTATAAATTCATCTACTATGATTTGACTATTAATTTGATAACTAGTCAACAATAACCACATGTTTCAAACTTTAATTAAATATCCACTACTCATTTCTAGTCGTTATAAATTTCCTTTACAAATTGCAAAAATAAAGAGCTTTAAACAAGCTCTTAGTGACCTGTCGACCGGAATTTTTTTCTTATTTCTACTTTCTATTTCATTTTTCCTTTTTATTTTTTTATTATTTCCCTTTTTTTTCTTTTTTCTCTCTTCTCTCTTTTTTTTTCAAATATGATTTTTCTTTTCTTTTTAAATTCATAAAACACAATTTGTTATTCATTTTAATTAATGTAACATTATGTTACATAATATAATTCATGTAATATAAGAACTTATACACATAAAAAACCTTATTACAAAAGTAACAAATATTATTACTCACATAGCAAACATTGTTACATAATAGTTTTGAAAAATTAACTAAAAAATTGAGAATTGGATTATTTTATACTTTTAATTCAAATAAAACAAATTGTAGCATGTAACATAGGCTGTTGTATGCGTAACACGTCTTATTTCACACATAACCTAATATGCACATAACATATTTGGTAAAACTAATAATAGCATAAATGATTACATACATAACATAGCTTGCTACACATATGACATCTCGATACACATGCAATGAACCATATAACTGACATAATATACATTCATATGAACATAGCACACATTATCACACTCATAACACAAATATTTTAATAACATGGATTGTTACATAAATAACATAGCTTGATACAAACACATGTTACATAACCTGTTCTTTACAGAATAAAACTTGTAACACACATAATATAGATTGTCACATATAGCAAACATTGTAACACCTATAACATATATTATTTAATAATACAGATTGTTCACACGTAACATAATTTGCTACTCATGTAACAAGCATTGTTACACATGTAACAAATCTTGTAAATCTTGTAACCCAAATAATACGGATTGTTACATGTATACTAAATATTATTACACATATAATACAAATTATTTAACATGTAACACATTTTATTAAAAAAATTATTACAAAAACATTATAAACTACGTGAAATCTTGAGAATATGGCTGGTGGAACATGAAAAACGAAAAAAAAGAAAATAAATAATTGAAAAAGGAAGAAGAAATAAAAAAAGCAAGATTCCGACAAGGTTATTGTAAAAAAGAAAAGGAAAAGTTAGGAGAAAAGAGGAAAATTGGAGAAAAGCCAAAACAATTAAAAATTGCTGGATTATAGTGAAATCTGGCAACTAGATCTGGTCACTAGTTCCATATTTGGTCGTCGCAAAGGCAACCAAATCCAGTTACCAAGAATCCATATGTGTAATCTGGCACTGGCGACCAATTAGGCGGCAAGGGCATGGGTTGTTGGGGCAGAGTTTAAGAATAAAACTTAATTACAAATTAAATCAAGTAAAAATATAAAAATCAAGTATTTTTGAAATTTTAAAGGATAGCAAGTAGATTCAGATAAAAAATCTATAACCCAAGTATATAGTACAATTACCCCATACGTATATGTGATAGTAATGGGAGGCCTACTAATAATGAAACAAAACTGTTTTCTATGACAAGGTCTTTTGAATTTGTAATTATAATAATGTAGAAAAAAAATACTTTGCTATTTAAATGGCTGCTCTATTTATTTTTATTTTTTAATGTTTAATATATTCCTTACTATTTGCTTTTTTATGTACTAAGAGCGGCACGTGCGTTGCACGTGTTGCAGCAGCATAATTTGGCACCAAATTGCAGCCTATATCCTTGTAAAAAAAACGCAGCCTATATCATTTATGGTTGCGTGTTGTGTAATTTGGCTATTAAGACGGCAATGTGGTAAAGGCCATCCTCACTTGGCACTTTTGTGTTTATAGATTACTACTTTTGGGCTCATCAAGTTGTTCTCTATACTTTGTAAGCTTAGTATGGAACAAAAACGACACTCCATTTAATACATTTTAAAATTTCATAAAGTTTTCAGTTATTTAGACCCCATATATGACCCCATATATAGTGGCAAGTGATGGCACTTTCGATTATTTATAGTTTCTATAAAACAGCATTTCAAATCAAAATCTTCACATAACTAACAGTGAAGAATGCTTAAAACTCAAACTACAATGTTGTAACTTATGTTTCATTTGGAACTTTAAAACATTCATTTGTTTTCTTTCATGATTTATTTGGTTTTACACTTTCGGTTTCAAGTTCCTATATTGTTATAACCCCATTATACATGAATTTACTTTACCATTATGGTATTCATGTGGGGGTTATAACTTAACCTCTATAAAAGAGGGCTTTTTCTCATTTGAGAAGGACATAAGAAAAGTTAGTAAAAATCCCTCATGTATAACTATCTATTTTATACTATTTGGCAATACGTGATCGTGCTCGTGGACAGAGTATTGGCTGAAAGCTAAGGGTTTTATCTTGAAGCCGTGTCACGCTGATAATACCCGCACGAAGGGAGACCAACACGACTTTAGGACAGTGTCCTTGACACGGCTCTCCTAGGCCAGTCATTTTAATTTTTCCTTCTACCTTTTATTATTTTATTTGATTGAGATAATATGTTTGATTTAATTAATTTTATGTTACACGAGTATCACACAAATAATACAATTTCCCCAACATTCTAAAGTCGTGTTGTGATTTTGTGATAATATTTGGTCCTTATGATTATATTGATATTTAGAATCTGGAATTATTCTTGACTCTTTGCATGTGAATTATGAAAGTTTTGACTCTTCAATCTTATTCATGCTAGTAGTTTTTGAGAATCGTCATGTATATTTTGATTTTGAAGAAAGAAAGTATAGGGGATCGGGGAAGAAAATAAAACTTAATTCGTGCTTGCTGTTTTCTACCATATTATAAAATAGACATTAACTGGGGATAGTTTTATCTTTTATGATAGCTAATCTGACTTCACTCCAACAATTTGAATAAGATTTTGATTAAACACTAAACTCTTTGAAATTAGGATTTTACTTAATCTTTTGGATTATTGCCTTCATTATGCTAAAATAGAATTTGACATAGACTGGCGTTGGGTATTTAGTTTAATATTTTAAAATAATAATAAAGATAATGATAATAATAATAATAGTAATATTCTCAGGTTAAATTTCTTGTTATATATAAAGAGTACAATATATAGTTTCTCCCCAAGTACATCCAAAGTTCTAAAATTTTTGGCTAAAGATGTTACAAAGTCCATTAGTTGAACAATTACTGTCATATGTATTTTCTGTTCATATAAGTAGCTGAATGAAACCGTCATCTAGAAAATTTCTATTATCTTTGTATTATATATGTTTTGCTTCTGACTCATTGTGATGGTTGAAAGTCCCTTAAAGTATAAAGATCTTATGAAAGTGTAATATGGATTGAAACCACCTATCAAGCATCATGGAAATGTCATCCTCTCTCGAAAACTTCATGTTGATAGTATGAGGACCATTGCCATCGGTGCTATAATGAAATTCCAATTAAACAATACCAGGTAAATCTCAAACTTTCGTAACACATATATTTCTTGCATGACTCGTGATTGCAATTGTTAGATATGCTCATGCTACCATTTATATATGAAAAAAAATTTGTCTAAAGTGGCTTCTGAAATATATGTTTATGCAAGAATAGTATGCATGTAGTTGAAGAGTTTTATGGGAAATCAATTTCAAATAGGTAAAGTACTACGGGTAAACAAGGGCTAGAAATTGTTTCAGAGAGATGTTCTTTATGGTTTAGTTTAATCGATAATCTAGGGGGAAAGCGGACATGTATATCTTCTGAGTTTTGCGAGAGCAAAAGGAGATTGCTAATTGTGCTTGTTTTCCCACATTTCATAATCAATATTGTGTGACAATAGTTGTTCTATTCATATATTCACGTAAAATTTGATTTTGTTACTTTCAATTGCCTGTAAATCCATTAGTGATTTAATGTGTGTGATAAAATTCAGCACTGATCATCTTGCATATATTAAAGTTGCATTATGATATTGGTATAAATTATTTTTCTCACAAATTGTATTTTGAGTTACTACTTGCAACCAGCAGGTTCGACCTCTAGCTGTTAATTTTAATATCCATTTTGAGTCTGCTTCTGTCATCACAAGCTCATGATGGCCTTTCTGCTAATTGTATCACATAATTGTAATTTCAAGTACGTTAATTGCATTATGTTAACCAAAAGGGAAAAGAGAAATGAAAGGAATATTCTCTGTTAACTTTTGCTGATCATGAACGGTTTGCATCTCCAATTGTTGCTTCAAGGCTCAAGCTGTGTTTTCTTGTATTTACTGCTTATTAGATTCTGGCCAAATTAAGTAGTTTGAAGTTTAAATTTTGATTAGAAAATTTACTTTAGTAATCATTATTCTATAATCTTTTGCATAAAAGCTTTAATCGAGAAATATTATAATCATAATTATTGGTGATAATTCATCATTTGTTTAGAATTATTACATGCCGCAGAATTTCTAGTATACTCGCACTTGAATATCTGAATTCTGTTTTGTTTTAATTACTCTAATTAGTATTTGGACCATTTACTAGTTATGTTATGGATTGTATTTGACTATTATCATAAATTGCTAATGGATCTGGGTGAGAGGTTTCTTTGCTTTCTTTTATGCTTTATGGTATTAATATATTTGCAATTGTATCTCCTTTGCCAATGGAAATGTTTGCTTTTGAACAAAATTCTTGCGTACCTCAACGGAGTTACCTGAATTTTCCTATGCGTTGACTGTTGCTGTTGATCGAACACGGGACCTCGTTATACTGGTTGTTTATGGATGTTTGGCTAAGCGTAAACATTTTACTGATAAGCCTTTAATTCTAGGTAAGTCTTCCATTGTTGTAATATTACTTGCACGAGTC
>CAVNYN010249620.1:0-43981 GCA_963692815.1 Nyctanthes arbor-tristis
CCCCCCCCCCCCCCCCCCCCCCCCCCCCCCCCCCCCCCCCCCCCCCCCCCCCCCCCCCCCCCCCCCCCCCCCCCCCCCCCCCCCCCCCCCCCCCCCCCCCCCCCCCCCCGCAAAAAAAACTTTCCTATTGACATCACAAACAGTACTGCTTGCCAGTGACCACAATTATTACAACAGGAAAATAGGCGGGAAAAGTATAAGGCACACTTTTGTGACGCTGACAAATATATTTTGATTAGTTTCTTGAATGTGATGATTTGATCATAACAATCAATGTGATGATTTTCTTTTTAAATAAAAAGCACTAGCCTGGATAGTTTAGGCTTTTGTCAAGGTTAGGATTATCCAAGCATATTATTAATTAATTAATTAATTACTAACAAAAAAAAAATTAATGTACATAACATAAACTTTAGAAACTAACATATATATCCTTAAAAAAAGGTAGTCGTACCTATAAGTATCGCTATTTTCCCTTTTTTTTTATGCGGTGCCTATAGCCACTTCAAATTCTACGGTAGTAGTGAATTATTTATGGTAATTATTATTTTTTAAACTTTTTTAAACATATTACATTTCCCAGCTGGGTCTCCTTAATTTATTTACAATATTTTCTATGGTTTTTTCCCTAATTGGGAAGATTTTGATAAAATATCCCAAATTCATGCAAATCAGAGCAGATTCATATTTATGGGCGATATTTTGGAATTCAATGTAATCTTCCGAGTTAATTTTCAGTACACTTCATAAATAGGGCAGTTTTTTTGGATGTATCATAAAATGGATTAATGATATGTATTAACAACTTGTCCAAATAAATAATTAAGAAAAAATAGATTAGTTGATATTTAGTTTGTTCAACCGGATATTATTATGATACTATTTTTGATCAATTAATTCCATGGTAATCGCTTCACAATTTGTTATGAAGAGTTAAGCTACTAATTATTTTATGATTATTACTAATTAATTTATTTGTTTTTTATAGAAGGGGAAATAAGGGAAGGGCATGGATGATAGGAGAAATTCGAACTCAGGACCTCTTATTTCAAGATTAAGCATCCAACCATAAGCCATAAATTGACCCAACAAGCTGCTAATTAATTATTTTAAGAAATAATGTAAATTTTTTAAATAGCTAAATTCTTTTTTAATAATTTTTATCTTTATAAATTTATGAATCTCGATAAAATTATATCATCTTAGGCATATTGAAGTTATAGATTTTTCTTATTTCAAAAAAATTCAGGAAAAAAATAATAATCGATGAACGTTGATATCCAAAAATTACTTTGGTCTTAATTTGATTTATTGCTATATATATTGGGAAGAGGAATTGCAATCTCAACGAAATGCTCTAATACATATTTTCCAACAGGGGCAAAACCATATCGGGAAGAGGAATTGCAATCTCAACGAAATGCTCTAATACATATTTTCCAACAGGGGCAAAACCATAATCCAACCCCCGGGGGAGGGGATTTACTACTACAATAACGTCCGCAATTTTTGTTCATTGTAATTCATAATTTTTTAGACAATATAGGGAAATAATTTGTGATTGATAATTTAATACTTAATGCACTATCAATACCTTTTCATTAAATTTTACAATTTAATCTTATTTAAAAAATTCTATTATTTGTATTATTATATTATTTTATTAGTAGCTTTTCCGTGCATTGCACGGGTACTATACTAGTTGAAGCTACAAATAAACTTGCAGCAGGTTGCTAGTATTTGTGTCTTTTTCCATCTTCCTTCCCTTTTTTTTTTTTAATTTCCGAATGTGAAAGTAAACAAATCAACGTTTCAATCCCTGTACTTCTAGTACAAGAATAGATTAGTCATCATCTGAGAAAGTGAGAACTTTTTATATCCTCCGAAGAATTGACCATCATTATTTATTTATTTTTTTTTTTGGGGTGGGTGGGTTTTGGATTTGTCAAACTTTCGACTTCAATAGTTGCCTCATAACCTTGTCTGAACAAATTATATGTAGCCAGTAAGGCCGTTATTAGTAACTAAATGAAATGGAATAAAAGCTTATTTTTGTGGATGGAGGGAGTACACATATTCCAATAATCTTCTGATGAACCAATAAATTTTCTATAAATTCTCTAATCTCTACTGAAATGGCCAATTTGTTGTTTCCCGTAATGATCGAGATGGAATTTACGAGTCATGATGGTAGTTTCCTGCCATCCAAAGTGAGTCAGTGAGTGATGTGGTGCATGGATGCCAGAAAATATTCATTATGTATATATATAGCGATGTGATTGTAACAGATACGATTATATTCAGTTCCATGAATGTGAATGGATGATTTGGTTGTGGCTTGGGCTCAAATTTTTTTTTTCAAAAATTAGATTGTTAAGTTGACATGCCTCAACCCTAGTATCTCTAACTTACTAGAAGTGTAACGTGCATCGACGATGAATTCGAACTAGAAGTTAGAATTTACCGTCAAGACTCGTGCATATATTAATGATCCTAGAAAAATATTGACAATATCTCCCCTAATTTGATCACAAAACCGACCTGTATAAACACGCAGCATCAAACCCATTAACACTCGACAATAAGAGAATCCCCGTCATTATAACTTACAACCCTTCACTTGTCAAGTAATCTACAAAACCAAGTAGGATTCACAATCGATACCCAATGCATACTAATTAACTTAACCATGTCAAGTCTATAAAGCATAATAATAACAATCTCTATAATAAAGTCTTGTGGTGGCTCAAATTCTTGAAATAGCAAGCTTGGCCATAATATGTTGCTCAAACTACAATTGCTACATGCTAAGAAAATCATTTAGAAAAATATATGAGCTAACAAGCCCAGTAAGTTGAGTTTTTAAATAAACATGCTTGAGAAAATCATAATATAACTTTACAAAATCTCGAATATTTAACATTCATAATTGGAACTTAATTCTAGCATAACATGAACATCTTTTTATTTTAATAATCATCATAAAATTCATCAACTTGAATTCATCTCACATCAAAATATTTATATAATCATTGTCATACTTATAAGCATCGTGAAAATCATTTCTTTTCAACATCATCATAGAATTTTCCCCAAAGAGTATCCAACGTCTCACGATCATAATATCAAGTCATATGCGCATAGACATCAGTTTGGGCCATATGTACCTTATGACCTCTTCACCCTAAGTGGCACAACAACTAGCTTGATGTGACATTATATAAAAGTCTCTTATCAACATCATCAAGTCCATGTGAATTCAAGTATAATTCAACTTTTATTTAGAAGAAAGAAAGAAGAGGAAAATCTCCACTCACCGGCTAGGTAGCAATGTAGCTCTTTTCTCGTTTCATTTCCTTTTTAGTCTTTGCCATTCCTGTGACATTATATAAAAGTCTACTTAACATTTAATTCCTTTATATTCCTCAATTAACACACATAACTAAATTCTTTCACTTATACTTGCTTCATCATATTTACTTTCTTTTTAGCTTATTTACTAGTTAAAGATTTTCTAGTTTAAGTAATCATCTTTCATCATTATATTCTAAATTAAAAAGCTCAATAATTACTCATCATTTCTACACTTAACTCTTCCGTCAAACATGTGCATCCGTTATTGAATCAAGGCTTTATGCAACTCTTTAAACAAAGATCATTAAGTTTTTCCCCTGTTTGGGCAATGCCCATTTAAAACCATTTTAAAATCAAAAGCGATGTCTTATGTTTATAAAATTCTTCTAAAATGTAGGGAACTCATATAAGTTTATTATATGTGAAATTAAGCTCAAGAATACTACATTGGGAACATCAAAATATTTTTCTACATACCAAAAATCTGTTTTCGGGTCTACACTGTTCATCCTCACGAAATATGTCATAAAAACTTCTATCGGTCTCCAAATGGTGTCATTTCGATTTTGGATGATAGACAACTCATAGGAGATCATTTTTCAACTTGTATCTTGTTAAAATTCCACATATACTATTATTTATGACCTTTTAAATTTAGAGGAGCAGAATTACATATATAATAATTCCGTGTCAAAAGTCATTTCATTAAATTCATACTTACATACTTGGCTTACTAAAATTTCATATTAATCTCTTATGCTTTCCTCACTAACTTCACTATGAAAATCTCATACCATACATACACTTCAAGAAAGCTAAATACATGTAACTTATATCTACCAATTCATTATTTTTCCCATTTATTTAATCCATATTTACATACTTTATTTCATAAAATCACATTAACTTCATAACATTTCATTTAGCTCCAATTCATCATTCCATATCAATTAAATTCATGAATTCTAAGATTATAAACCCAATACTCAATTTCACGAGAATTTTCATTTTATAGTCGCAACTAACAGTTCATTCAAAATTTTCACTTCAATTTTTCCTTTTTAAACTATAATTTCATAAACTAACTTTACATAATATTTCATATTAGGCTTTGTATGATTCTAGTTTCTTATCTAAGAATAGTTTCACACCCACTTAATCATATAGAAAACTAAATCATCAACAACTACTCAATTTTATAAAATTCCTTAACCAACTAATTAAACCTTAAAATTTACATGAAATCAATGCTTAAAAGTGAGTACTACTTATATATATTGTTGGTACTTCCTTGAGTTTCTTCTTCAATTCTTCAATTTTCTCTTTTTTTTTCTCCTCCTACGTCTCCCAAATCCCTCTCTCTCTGCCCCTCTCGGTCTCTCTCAACCCTCTCTCTATAATTTGTATGAAAATGGCCAAGTTCAAGAGATTTCTAGATATTTTACCTTTATTTTATCATATTTGCTCATTAAATCTTCAACTTTAGGACTTGCTATATTTAAGTCTTTAATTTCCATACATGTCTATATAAATCCTTAACTTCCAAGCAAACTTTATTTAGTCCTCAATTTATTTAATCACTTATAAGATAACCCCAATTATAAAAATTACACTTTCTTGTCCAAACACAACTATGACTTGACCATTCAACACTTGACTTTGATTGGTAAAAATTAAATTTTGAAAATAGCAAAGTGGATCGTTACATAAATGGTGTGTGGGAGGAGAGGGAAACTAGAGTAGGGATGAATGTGCTCGAACACGTGTCTCTTATATGAAAACTTGAGTATCCAATCAATGCAACACAATTCGAAACACGTCTATAAAATATAATATAATTTATATTTTTTTATATTTTATTATTGTGGATGCTAGTTGTCTAGTACATTTTTTTTAAAACAGTTGTCTAGTACTTAATCAAAGTATATCCTATTTAACTCCTTAATTATTCCATTTTTCAACTTAGTTAAATATGTCTAGATCACTAATAAACAAGAAGTAAAAAGAGCACCAAAATTTAACTTGGAAACCTCCTAAATGGCAAAAACCACAATAAACAAATCCACTGAACGAGAATGGTGAGTACAAGAGAATAGAGATACAGTGAATTCGGAAAATCATAAACACTCAAAAGAAACTGTAAAAACAACTCCCTTATTTTTTGCCTTTTGACTTGTAGGATTAGACTTCCGCTGCTTCCTTCTCTATCTCTTCTTCGACACCCTCGTGTTGTTCTTCAAACCACACAGGACGTTCCATCCTTCCAAAACACTCCTGTGGTGTTATTGAATTCCTATTTTTTCCCGTGGGATCCCCGTAAGCATTTCATTATATTGTTGATCATCAACTTCCGTGCTCGGGTGCATCAGCAATCACAACGTGTATAAACGGTGAAGAACTTCACAGCTAAAAGCTTTTTATCTTGTGTCAAGAGATTCTTCTCTCTTCTTCACGGTACAATGAGTCTCCCTTTATACAGTTGTCTCTTACTCCTTGAGCAAGTCAGGTAATTAGAGAAGGTAACTACAGATTTTCGTAAATTAACTCCTATGCGTATAAGGATTATAATTACCTTATTTACATTCTTATAGTTTCCTTATTAATTTACTAGGTTTATCTCACTTCAGTTAATTTACACAACTAGGTCATGGCTTTTATAAAATTTTGGCCATAAGAATTTTATGAAGAAAAACGTAAGCACAAACTTAACCGAAATCGTTGCATGAAATTTGTTACAAACTTTAAAGCACCATCCGTACTTATTAACAATTTTGGTAGCCATAATCTAACCAGAAATTAATTCTTCCACCACCCGGCTTCTATCTCAGGTGACGCTCAACAATATTTCTGATCTTTAATAGTCTCTTCCAAGTAGGAGAATCATAATTTTTAGCTTGAACGATAGAGCAATGTTCGATACTACAATATTTGGCCTGAAGTACCCAAGCAGGGAGTCTTTTTGTTCTCTAAACTTCCACCATAGTTTTTATTTATTTATTTATTATTATTATTTTTTTCGAAAACTTCCACCATAGTTAAAAAGCCCTATTAATTCTTTTGACTCCTAACCTCCAACTGTAGGATAGCACAATTTCTCCAATGAAGCCCAGTGGATATGTTTATGCATACTAGTGTCACCCCGTAAAAATGCATTAAACATCTTCCTCAATCTATTCAAAAGACATTGAATCAAACACTTGAATCAAATGTAATGGCATCTATGATCATGATGAACACAGTTAAAAAGAGTAAAAAGAAAAAGGAAAAAAAAAGGGAACAACCCAGTTCTAAGGTCTTTTTTCCCCCTAAGGTTTTTTTTTGGATCCCATTATTGTTATAGAGAAAATTAGTAACTACTCTGCCTTTGTTTTCACACTTTTATAATTTTTACGCTCTTGTTTTCCCCCCTAAGGTCTTTTTCTGCACCCCATTATTGTAACAACCGCCCTTTTTTTTTTTTTTTTTTGGTATACAAGTAGGGGAACTTAGGTGTGGGGTATAGACTCGAACCCAAGATCTTGTCCTGTTAAGAGCTACTCTTTATTACTTGAGCAATCTCCTAAATAATCAACCCTCTTTTTGTTTAAAAACGTGTGATTGATAAATTATTGTATTAATCGATTATAAGAATTATGTGATTGATTATTTCTTTTGTTTTCAATTGCTTCTCTCTTTTCCTTTAAGCCATTTTTGTTTTGAATGTGACTTCTTAACCAACATCTCTCCTTCTCTCCCCTCGTTTGTATAAAATAATTAATATGTAAGACAAAAGATCGATTAATCATCCATATAATAATTGAAAAACAGAATAACATAAGAGTATGAGTAAGGAGTAACATATGTTCATTTCAAATTAATGTAATAAATTAAGCATTTTAGATGTTTTACATTTTTTTTTTCAAAAGTAGAGGGGCTTCTGATGATAGAATGATTAATAATTGGTAATTATAAATGACTGATAGGGCTCCTCGACTTGCCTTGACTAAATTGGAGAAAGGAGTGACTAAATTGGAGAAAGGAGCTTGTTGATCTACCTCGAATGCTATAGCTGGAGCCTGGAGTAGACATAAATTTTTTAAAGGGCTTCTCAATGTTGTTAAGTTCAGTGTAAGGCCACTTTTATAATAGCTTTCAAAATTGATTGTCGTTTATTTATTGGAAAGACAAGTTAACAGCTACAATGAAACATTGCAACTATAAATGAAACATTTCATAAATACTAGTGTATATGCTCTGTTTACCTACAATTAATGTTATTCCTACTGGGGATATCATTATCAAAAGCCATAACATTGCAAAAATGGTGGAAAGAGAACTGTGCATGCTCCTTGAAGTTACCGTGCCTCTAACTCAGTCATTGAGACCTCATTGGTTGACAAATTAGCGGCATTGTCGGATTGATCATTGGGTAAGATGTTCTCCTGAAGACCTTGAGTTTCGATGTAGAAGCTTCGAGACATGAAAAATGCAGGTTATGAAGGTACTGGTATAGTTGATGAGAAGCTAGAGAGCATGAGAATCACCGATCCCATTGTAGGTCTATTAGCTGGATTTTCTTAAACACATAACAAACCGATGTGAATGCATCGCATAATGCTTTGTAAGTCTCCTGAAGACATCCTCAACACTGGACCTAGTATTTCTATGACTGATCCTTGTTGCCAATTTTTCCAAACCTAAGAAATTAGATTGAAATATTTAGTCAGCATTAACATCATATCCTAGCTTGATAGCATCAAATTGATTAATTAAGGATTACATGTTTATATATGTGCTTACATAACTTAGGAGGGGTTCCATGCTGTTGCTTGCTTGATATTCATTGATTCTTTTATGAGTCACAATCTCAAGAACCAAGACACCAAAACTGAAGACATCTAATTTGACAGAGAACTATCCATATATTACGTACTTAGGCGCCATATATCCGCTGCAATTTGTCAATTTTTGAATGTATCTATATTTTCCTTCCCTAACTAAATCCACTTCATAAAAATAAAAGCAATATTTGGGGACATGAAGTTATGTAAAATGCTTACTAGGTTCCTACTATCCTGCTAGTGCTATGCTGAGTTTCGTTGTCAACAAATAATCTTGCCATATCGAAATCTGAAATTTTGGGATTCATATCTCCATCTAAGAGAACATTGCTAGCTTTGAGATCACGGTGGATGATCCTGAGGCCAGAATCTTCATGGAGATAAAGAAGTCCCTTAGCAACACCTGTGATGATTGTGTAGCGCTTTTCCCATTCTATAGTAGGATGCTTTTGTGGATCTAACAGAAATTAAGTCTATCAGATATGAAATTGTAAGATATCAGATAATAATCGCTTTAAGAAAAAAGAAAAATATGATATACTTATATAGCAAAATCTTATTAAATATTTTTATTGAAGAAAAACAGGATAATTCAGCAGTAGAAATATTACCAAATATGAAGCCGTCAAGACTACCGTTTTGTACGTGCTCATATATAAGAAGTCTTTCGTCTCCTTCTACTGAAAAACTCAATAGTCTAACCAAATTCCTGTGCTGAAGTCGTGCTACTAACAAGACCTCATTCTTAAATTCCTGGTCTCCTTGCCCTGAACCACAGGACAATATTTTTCACGGCAATTTCATCTCCATTTGGAAGTCTTCCCTGAGATTAAATCACATGTAAAGTGAAATTAAATTGTCTAAACATCTGAAAAGCTTTAACATGCATGTTATTTAACCTAAAAAAAGACAATTCATTAAAATCTTTACCCTGTAAACGACACCAAATCCACCATGGCCAAGCTTGTTAGCATCCGAGAAATTGTTTGTTGCATCTCTAATCATACCAAACTCATATTGTAGAGATTCAACCGTACTTATCTCAGTGTCAACTTGAGCATACAATACAAAGAATCAGGCAAATCATAGTTATAAGATGCTTTTATCCATGGATATTTTATATATGCACGCTAAATTTCATAATGTAAACTTACCTTCTGTATTTTCCCTTGCACTGCTACGTGATCGTTTCATTTTTAGGCATATGACGATGAGAAGTGCTAGCATTAGACACACAACAATTGGCACCACAATAATGATGATAGTTCGAGTGTTACCATTCCCCTTTCCTGCAAAAAGAAAAATACAGTGTTAGAGTCCATCCTATATGTCCTCCAATATTGTCCCGATTATTTGGAAACCAAATTAAAGAGAAAAGAATCATGATTCGTAAAGAGGATGCCGATGTCATTACCAGGTGAACAGGCTGGTGCTGCTGGTGGTGGCTGGAATATGCTTTAGGATTCTAACTCCTCTTGCCCCTTCACAACATACCCGAATCTGCTGGGAAGAGTTTGCTAAGCAGTCATCACATTCTGCTGGGGTTATATCTGGTGTGCACTGCTCTAATGTGTAAATTTTCCGATAATTTGGGACATCCCCAGTGGAACCAGAAAACTTCTTTGGCAAGCTATTAAAAGCTGCGTGTTGGCGAACACTATCTAACAATATGTCCAACTCCTGGTAAAACACGTCGGGGTTTGGGACATTTTCTGCACTGTTACCATAATCATACGGATTAAGCGCTAGAGTTCTGGAGATAGGCTGGTCTGAGTATCGTACCATGCAAAATTCGTGCCATAAAATTGCCTGCTTTTGATTCGGACACTTGATTAAAATTTCAGCACTAGCATTTTTTATGTGATTACGGCATTGATAAGGCTGAAGATCAGCTCTACATAGTGCAATAACATTGACTCTATTAGGATCTACTCCAGTAGAAGCGTTGTAGAATCCATTAGAGCCGATATTAGTCGAGATAGAACTGAGAAGCGTATCCAAATTCGACTTATAAGTCCTATTACTTGCGTAAGTGTCACTACTCTCACAATTGAAATGAATAAAAATTGGTGTTGAGAATTGAGATTTCACATGAGAAGCAACGTTTATTAGACAGATCAAGAAACTGACTCTAGGAAGCCATCGCCAGGGACTCATTGCTGTCCATGTTCATATACAGTCTATATTTCAGTGTGTGAGTGTGTGTGTGTGTGTGTGTGTGTGTGTGTGTATATATATAACTGCAAAATCAACACCGAAGCCATCGTCATTGACAATTCAACCATTTGAATGAAATTGAAATTCATGATCTAACTAATATATTTTTTTTTTCATTGAGAAGGAAAACTCTTATGCTCATAGTTGACTAGTAAGAGTAAGAAGATATTAAACAAAAACGTAATTGTTAAATCGGTCAATTATGGATAACTCATTAGATCAATATTTCTAATACAATTCCTAATGGAACTTTGAATCTATATTCAATTTTTTTCTACGCACCTATTATTTTTTACAAATTATAAAGTAGAACCAGATTTGTCAAACTTTCAACATCAAGAGACGGCTATGCATGAAGAAAAATAAAAAGTTAGTTCACAGTTAAATTATTATGAAAATTATTAACAAAAAAAATTCTGTTTTTGAGATAATCTTGATATTTTTTGCTTCATTTTTTTAAAATCCAACCCATCATTGTTATATATGATTAACATCAAATAATAATGAGTTTACAATGAAAGACATACGTGATTGTCAAGGGATAAATCTCATATAGTTAATAACTACAAAATAAATAACCGACATACAAAGTGTTTGAGCTACTCCTCTTTAACAAGTTAACCTTTTAAGATGGAACACCAAGTCTTTACATGGTATCCGAGTCTATTACGATCAAACGAGGAATTTGATCCGGTTAAGACACGAAATGAGCAAGCGGATTTCAAGATTGGTTTGCTCCAACGAACCAACATCTTGAGGAGGCATATTTGAGGTCTGATTTGTGAGTTCTTGTGCGATCGTTGTTCATTCTTTCTGGTTGTAACGATCAGTTTGGGTTGTTATAGTGCAGGAGGTTGTAAAGCCTCAATGGTAAGACGTAACAATTCCCATTTTTTATACTGTGAATCTATCAGGGCCTTAAGGCCAATTTTTCTTTCTGCACTTTATAATTTTATCTCGAACCCAAACTTTACACTAAACGTAAGCAATCAGTTTCCACCATGTGAATTTGATTATTGTGATCATTGGCAAACTTCGACCCCTCATGATCAACTGCTGCCACTTAATCGAATAAAATAAGTGAAACTAGTTGATAAACTATATGGTGCATCATTTCTAGAAATATCCATTAAGAAATAATTTCTAGAATAGACTAGAGTTTCTTGGGCATGTAAATTGGTGGAATAAAGAAGCAAGTTCCCCAATTACCTTGTTCACTTTCCACTAAGTTGAATGTTCACAATTCCTCCCATCAGCCTTTTTCTTCCACTACACTACAAGTACTTTGTTCACGTCCCCATATATAAGCACTAAATACTATCTGCCCAAATATACCTACGTATTCTATTTATTACAAAAAAACACTAGTACATCTCAAGTCCAATATGCACAGAAGTTGAATGGATAATTAAATTATATTTTAAATTGAACTAGTTGATTGTTATATTTACAAATAATCAATATACTAGTAAAAAATTATGAAATAAGCATATTCCTGGAATTTATAAATTTTTTTATAAATTTAAAAGTACGGGAACATTATTTTAAATTTTTTATTTCTTCTTGGAAGATTACATTTGTCGTTGAATTTAACTGACTGTCATCTCTATCGTAAATAATAATAATAATAATAATAATAATAATAATAATAATAATAATAATAATAATAATAATAATAATAATAATAAAATACAAATAAAAGTCAGTGTCTTTAGGTCTTTGACATTTGTAATTCTTGATACGGTTACATATAACGGTCCATACATAGCAAATAAAATTGTAGTACTTGAGCTCCGATCAGTCTTTCTGTAGTTTATCTCGTTCAAGATTGAAAATTGTAATCTATTTGGGTCAAAATTGGAAGGGATGAAAAACACCGGTGTGGTTTTTAAGCCTTCACCCAGATTCCCTAGAGGGTTTGGAAAAAATGAGTTATCTTAAAATATTGTCACTGTCATACTTGTCGGAAGAAATAAAATAAGATGAAGAATTTTTCCCCTTTTGAAAGGAAAATTGCTTTATTGCGAATATCCCGTCCAACTGCCAATTAGTTAACAAATAGACAATGAAGACTAGATTACATATTTGAATCCTGATGATAAAGAAGGAGTCGCAATGATGTGGTCAACGTTATCCGCTCAATAATGAATCCCATATGGGATTATTTGTAAAATAATGGTGGCATCTCACAAGCATGCATTAAGCGGTTTGACAAACAAATTTTAAAAGAAGAATAGATGAGCTTACATGGATGGAAATGGATAATATTAAAGGTTATCGTGGATATAATTCACTCATTGAGACATCATTTGTTGATGCACCAGAATTATCTGATCTGCTCTTTGATGATCTCCTACTCTGGGATCGTCTCGAATTAAGTTCTTGAAGAAGTGGAACTTCCGGACTGAAGCTACTAGACAAATAAAATGCAGGCCGTGATGGTACTGAAAGAGTTATAGAACAACTAGTAAGCATGAGAACTACAGATGCCATTGTTGGTCTTTCAGCAGCATTTTCTTGAACACATAATAAACCAATATGAATGCATCGGTTGATGTCTTCCAACGAAACTGAAGAGCTCATTACTGCTGGATCTATCACGTCTGATGCTCGTTCCTTGGTGCCAATGTTTCCAAACCTATATACAAGAGTTGAACGTATATTATTAAATGCAAATATTGTACATCATCCTAATTCAAGGTGACAACATTCGTTTCTACTTACACAACTTAAGAGGTCCTCTCCATTCTCCTCATTTCGAAAACTAAAGGTCTTTTGACCGGTTACGATTTCTAGGACTAGGACACCAAAGCTGAATACGTCTGACTTACTAGAGAAGTGTCCGTGTATTACATACTCGGGCGCCATGTATCCACTGCAATTAATCAGTTTGTAGGTCAAAAATGAGCTTCCAATGCAATAGATATATATCTAGGTATATTTTTCTTTTCATGCAAAACACATCAATATGGGAGTAGAGTTAATGATAATTGAGACATTAATTAATATAGTAGTACTGTAAAAGACTTACTAGGTTCCTACTATTCTATTGGTATTGCCTTGAGTTTCATCTTGGACAAATAACCTTGCCATGCCAAAATCTGATATTTTAGGGTTCATCTCATTGTCAAGCAATACATTGCTAGCTTTTAGATCACGGTGAATGATACGGAATCGAGAGTCTTCGTGCAGATAAAGAAGTCCCCTAGCAATACCCCCAATAATTTTGTAGCGTTTATCCCAATTCAAATACAAACGCCTAGCTTGATCTACAAGTAGACAAGAATATCAGATTTAGTAATTGCCCCACAGATATCTTAACTAGACTGTTGCAAGAAATATGATTCCGGGAGGTAGAATGTTACCAAAAATGAAGCGGTCGAGGCTCCCATTCCTTACAAATTCATATATGAGAAGCCTCTCGCTTCTATCGATGGAGAAACCCAAGAGCCTAACTAGGTTTCTATGCTGAAGCTTCGCCATTAACGTGACCTCATTTCTAAATTCTAGGTCACCTTGCCCAGAATCCTTTGACAGCCTTTTTACGGCTATTTCTACACCATTTGTAAGCTTTCCCTGTAAGAATTTCCTCAATCAATCAAAAGTTTATGAAATTGCTAGTTGTTTAAACACAATGCAATCGATTAACTATGCAATTACCTTGTAAACAGCACCAAATCCACCTTGTCCGAGCTTGTTAGCATCAGAAAAATCATCTGTTGCTGCTTTGATCGTTGCGAAGTCATGTTGTAGGGATTCGAACGTACTTATTTCAGTGTCAGCTTGAACACATAAGATATAATTTAAGGTGATAAGTTATAGATGAAAAAGACTAGGAGAAAACTAAATACATAGGAAGAAAATGAAACTTACATTCTAGACTCTCATTTCCTTTATTCTTCCGTCTCATTCTTACCACGATTCCAATGCAAACCAGTATTAGACATACAACAATTGGAACGACAACAATGACAAGTTTCCGTGTTGTATTATTATCCTTCCCTGTGAAATTCATAAACATATAACGTTGTTAATGCCTTATTCTAGTGGGCTTTATTTAAAGTTCATTTTTGAGTAAGTTTATTTTTCGGAGAATATGTGGTACGTGCGGACGTAAAGATCAAAAATTATTAGAAAATGTAGAAATTTGTTTTACTGGAAAATATATGGTTGTTATTAAAATAATTTGACTTGTTGTCTAATTTTTGATTTAAGACAAAGCAACCTAGAACTTAACAGAACACACTGATCACCACAATGTGATTTACATTAAAATATAATCAAAAGTCTCCAAAGACTAGGTCCTTACCTGAAGGTGGCAGTGGCTGGATTAATGCTTGAACCCTAGTCACATTGTAGAAAGGATTAGTTTCCCAACGAAGATAGCAACTCGGCAAAAGGATCCTAACTCCTACTTTCCCACGACAGCATCCTATACTCCATTGAGCGGATCTCCTCAAGCACTCAATGCACTCGTCTGAAGTAACATCCGGAGTGCACTGCTCAAATGCAAAAATTGTCCGAAAATACGGATTATCCCTACTGCCAGCGGCAAACTTCATGGGCGAGCTATTATAAGCGGTCTTATTATGAAGACTATTCAACAAGATCTTCAACTCTTGGTAAAACATGTCTATATTTGGGATATTCATTTCACCACCTTGAGCTGACATATTTGGAGAATATGAAACAATCCCAGAAATGGCCTCATTGGAGTACCGTACCATGCAAAATTCGTGCCATAAAATTGCCTGTTTTCGACCACCACACCTCTTCAAGATTTCGCCTGAAGCATCTTCAACAAAACTACGACATTGATAAGGCTGAAGGTCTGCTCTACAAAGTGCAATGACGTTGACTCTATCTGAATTTTCTCCCGTTGAGGCGTTGTAGAATCCGTTGCTATCGATTTTATAGGAGATAGAAGAAAGAAGGGTATCGAGGTTTTTCTTATAGGTGCTATTGCTAGTGTAATTATCATTACTTAGACAATCATGGAAATTAAAAATTGGAGTTGGGAACTGGGATTTGGCTATAGAAATAAAGTTTATCAGACTGACAAAGAAAATAAAATTTGGAAGCCATTTCCGTGAACTCATTCTGGATATGAATGCTGCTGAATATGGCTTTGATCAGTGTTTGTTTGTCTATATAATGAGTGGGTACATGTTGCCCATTGATTTATTGAAGTCAAAAATAGTCTGCACGTGTCCCACCATTGACCAATGAAAGCTGAGAAATAGTTAGGAAAGAGAGGTTGGTGTAAAAGAAAGAAAGAAAAAGAGAAGAGGACGTAGTTAGTGGGAACGAAAAAACACGTCTTTTCCGAGAAAAAAATTGGAATTTTGTTTATGAATGGCCATCTTGATTGGAATTTTTTATTAGTAATATTCGAAAAATAGAATAACAGAATATATATATATATATATATATATTTTCATTAGCCGCCGAACTTTCTTTTTTGAACAATAACCTAACCCAACTATGAGAGACAATGAGTCCACTACCAAATTTTCTTGAAGGTTTTGTAACAAAACCTCCCATTTCACTTGGCGTGCGTGGATGTCACGTGTACTTAAAATACACATAGTGTGGATGAAATTACATGGCGTCTATCTATACACACCACATGAGGTGATAAGTTTTGTTACAAGACTTCCGCGAGGTTTTTGAAAATTTTCCGAGAAACTATATATCATTCACAAATGTATTATGCCCTCATTATTTTTAGGGAAATCTACGAAATACACCTCGTGTTTTACAATGCATTTATTATGAAGATCCACAGGGACATGGCTAATTCATGTTCAGCTTTGAATCAAGGTCCTTGCGTGTTCAAAGTTTTGAATAAAGTTGGCAGGATTGACTGCAAGCAAACCTGCTTATGTGCCACTTGCTAGGCATTTTACTTTAAATAAAGAACAATAACCTTCCTATGATGAACAAAAGAAATTCATGAACAAAATACCATATCACAATATAATTGGTTTCAGTGATGTATTTGATAGTTTGCACTATGCCACGTTTGGCTTTTGTTGTTGGTACTTTGAGCATGTACACGTCTAATTCTGGTTCCAAGCATTGGGAAGCATTAAAATGGTTGCTCAAGGTACTTGTGATGTGGGATTAATTGTGTTAAATTTAGGGGTTTTATAGATGCTGATTACTTTGTATATATAATTCACGTGTTAATCAGAAATTTCAACTCCAGCATATTATTGCTCTCTTCACTATCGAGTCTAAGTATATTATATTGCTGCTTTCGAAGCTATATAGGAAGCGTTGTAGTTTAAAGGTCTACTTAATGAATTGCATGTGTTAGGTGAAAATGTGTGTATACTTTGACAGTCAATATGCCATCCACCTTTGCAAAGGCCACGTCTTTCATGAACGTGCCAAGCACATAGATGTTATGTTGCACTTTGTTAGCAGATGTGGTAGCTCAAATTTTGGTTAAACTGGAAAAAGTGCATGACAGAATATAATCTTGGAAATATGGGTACAAAAACGCTCACCTTGGAAAAGTTTAGAAGTCTCACACATCTAAACATTGGTACACGTATGTAGAGTTGGAGTTTCCATCAAACACCTTGAGATTGACTAATTTGTTTTCTGATATAGGTTAATGTGGCATTAAAGTGGAAATTTGTTAGGATTTGATTCCAACATCCATAGATAAAATAAACAGTGGAAATGACAGTGCGAAACAGATTTGGAAAGCCAATAATAATACTTCGTTTTGGAGACAAAATCCTGTTAAAAATTAGTGGTTTCTGATTTTCTTCTTTTTGAAAAGCAAGTGGCTTCTGAAATTTTAATCTTGCTGCCGATTCCATTGCCGGAAATTGTAGGTAAGCGGAACACGATGACTCCAATCGGTTTCAATATCGGCCAGATGATTGAGAAGAGTCGCAGTTGCTAATGATTAAGAGGAGACATCAACGGTAAATCCTTATTAACATCAGTTTATTTCACTGTATGCTGAAAAGGCATTAATGTTATTTCTTCGCCGACTTGGATTAATATAGTGATATTAGCAATTCTTATTGGGCGGACAGCTTATGGAACAACTTATCTCAATTGTCTAGTTTTAGATCATACATCTTTTTCCCATAGTTAGAAGCGACATCAAAACCACCCTACATTGACAATTCCATTTCTCTTATCTTCTTCTTCCAATAAGAAATGAATGTGAGATGTAATAGAAAGATATCATGTTGGCTGCACATGATAAATCTTTAATTTCTTCATGCTGTGATATTTATTTCTAAAGATTATTCTCTTAAGTACTTGAGAGCTAGTCCTAATTGACTTCACATTTGCAAATTTTGGTTGATCGACTGAATTAGTTAAAAAATTAATCAGCAAATAATCTAGATGTATTCTTTATAAGTTACATTAATAGGTGGTGACTAGTCACTCATCTCTGCTAGCTAACTCCTACTTCAAAATTCATTGCCATTATATTTTCTATAAAATAAAAAAAAAAAATTCATTATCATTTTTCTATCCCTTGATCAAATCAAGTCTTCCACCCGTTCCTTTATTGGTGGATAGCCTTCTTAGTGATAAAGTAGGTATCCCCATTAGAGAGACCTCGTCGGCCTCCTTGGTTCTTGGTCGGGGAATGATTCATATCCGATCTGGAATAAGGCTCTAGATCATTGAAACTTCATATGTTTTTTGTTGGTAGGAAGGAAGAATTTTGAGAGGGGAGATTATATGTCCGAGATGCCTCTTTTATATCATTAGTCTTTACCTTGAAAAGTGTGTGTGTAGCTGGTTTTTAAGTCCTGCGTCCAACACGTTGAGCAAACACTTATCAAAGAATTATAATTACGTGATCAATACAAATTCTTCGTAGAGTGTGATAATTTGTGGTTGTTAATTTCTAGTAACAGGTCCAAATTTTAAAATGTCATAATTTATTTGATCGAATATATATAAGCTTTTCCTAGGTGTCAACTTACCTGTGATTTCCAAGGATCTTGTCCTCGTCGGGTTCGCATTGCCTTCAATATTATTGGAGGTTCTTGTGCAGTTGGTACTGTAAGCCTTGTCCAATCGGACCATTGACTGTCGATCATAGTCTGAAAGCAACTCCATCAACTAGAGTAGCTAGCAGCCAGCGGCTTCCTTTTATGGTTTTCTTTATTTTTTTTGTTGTTTCTTGTGCTTACCTTTATCTTTGCTTGGTTAGATCATAACCTGGGTCGATATTTATGAACCGCTCTTGGTATCTCTATCAACAAGTTACGAGGCTGGCTAGCACTACCCCAAACTTTCATAGCATATCAAATATCATCGATTGTCATTCAAGGAAAACATCAATAATTTTTTCCCCGGGGGGTTGGGGGGGTTGTGGAATACATCATAAAGGTCTCAAACGTATTTTTACGGCCTCCACCTAGTCCCCATACCACATCAGGCGGACTTATTCATTAGTGAAAGAACCTTGAAAGAAGTTCTTCTCCTTCAAGCTTTCAACAGTTTCCTTGATGCTTTCTTTAAGTGGGATGAATTTGATGCTTAAGGATTTTGCCCTCTCTTTCGAAACCTGGCATGTAGGCGTGAGCTGGTCTTCGGCATACTTTTCTGGAAGAGGAAGAGTAGGGTAAAGTTCATGCAATATCTTCACTACTTTTGAAATATGTGCAACACACTCCACCAAACAATATCTTCCATGAGCTGAAGGATTCTCAAATGCCGAAACATGAGCATAAGCGACGTCTCTGACATTAACCCATCCATATGTAGCATTTGAGTAGGTTTCTGAACCATTTATCAAATTAAATATTGTAGCAGAACTTGTGTTAAGTGTTGGATCTCAAGAGTGGACCAATAACCATAGCCGGGTTTATGGCAACCATTTCAATACCTCTCTTTTGAGAATTTCCAGGCGGCTTCCTCAGCCAACGTTTTTCCAATACAATACCACCAAGTTTCATCAATCACCACTTGAGGTGTTAGAAGTCTGCCATTACGAATATTAGCAGCTATAGAAGATGTCAAAGCTACTCTTTTAACGGATGGTATTTTTGTGCATGATTCAAGAACATTTAGTGTTCCCTTTGGGGCAGGATCAACAAGTTCTACTTGTGGACTCCCTTTTGCGTCAAAGAAATTAAAGGGGATGCGGTATGAAAAACACATTCACAGCCTTCAACCACATCATCGAAGTATCCTTGATCCAATAGGTCTGCTCTGAATAACTGAAGTCTCTTTCCTTGGCTCCGTCGACGAGGGCAAGTAAGTGCTCCGTCTTGTTTGTATCATTTGGGTCACGAACAGATGTTTTAACAGTGTAACCGCGGTCAGGTAATAACTTGACCATCCATGAAGCTATGTATCGCTATGCTCCTGTTACACACACTGTCTTCATTCCACACACAAACACAAACTCTCTAGATTTAATGATGGATATCCTGTAACTCTGGATTCAATAATGTATAATTCCTTGATCAATTTCCTAGTACAAATGACCCAATAAATATTCCACAATTTGTCATTTTCTACAAATTTCAAATGGAAACAAGTAATATGATAGTGACGGAGATTTTTCTTTTTCTATTTTTTTTTTGGGACAATGTGAGATTTTTAGTTGGATGTAACCGATAGTCTGGTGGATAAAATTTTAATGAATAATTCTATTTAGACCAAACATAGATAGAGTGTGATAAAAGAGACATGTGGTCCATATGATTACCTTAATGTAAAAGTGATGTGATATATTGAAAAATAAGGCCCCTGTCATGCACTACAAAAAATGTTGGTTGTAGCAGCGACATACAGGCCGATTTGTCGTCGTTATAACCCTGTAGTGACGACAAAGTTTGTTACTATAGGCTCATACCTATAGCCTCTTTGCGACTACCGGACTTTTAGTGACGACACCTATAGCGGCGACATGGCTGTCACCACTATAGGCTACACCGTTTTGGGCCACATAAAAATTTAACCCGGCCCGTGACCCAGCCCATCCACCCCGCTCCCAACCCGGTTCCATCATAATTAATTGAGGCATTATTTTGCCTCTTCAAGGCCTGGAACCCGGGAGCTTCCCTTCTAACTCTAAGTCCTTCACCAATTGAGCTAAGGCAATTTTCAATACAATACTTGCATATAAAATATATATTATATAAATTACTATAACAATAGCTATAAACATAGTATCTATAGTAATGAAAAGTCGTCGGTATAGGGTTCAAGAAAGGTGAGAAATGTTCCCGCCAAGCTTTATAGCAACGATTTTTGTGTCGCTGTTATAGCTGGGACTTGTCACCGCTGTAGGTGGGACCTGTAGGGGCGACATCTTGATGTCGCCGCTACAGGTGTTACCCTACTGCGGCGACTGGTTGTTGCTGCTACAGACAAAGCTGTAACGACGAATTTCGGGGTCGTCAGAAATTGTCACCGCTGTAGGAACATGGTGTTTAACTTTTTGTTTGTCGTCTTTTTCAAATAGCACAAGTCAATTTTAATAGAGCATGATTCCTCAAACTTTCAATATCAAGACCCATGTCTGAAGAAAAATATAACCTCGTCGATTAAATTATTATAAACAACTTCAAGATTATCTTTTTCATATTTTCTTAATATATATTTTTTTTTAATATGAGAAGTGAAAGAGAAAGAACAAAAATATCTTATTTAATTTAATACTTCATCCCATCCCCCAAAGATGGCTTACCATATCAAGCATATATTTGATTTTTCATGTCCATATATGCCGTCCCTAATTAATGTATATGTAATTACTCCACGTCGACTACCTATTTATGAAAGTTTTTTCAAATAATTAATGAGAGATAAGAGTATATATATGTAAAAGTACAAGTAAAATTTAATATTTCAACCTCATTAACCATCATTCATTATTTAATTTGTATGAAAATAACTAGTGAACTATCTTTGTACAACATAGGGGGTATATAGTTTTGCCGCTTCTACCATGCAAAGGAAACGAATAAATGATATAAGAGTGAGAAGCCAATTTTCAAGAATTATTATTAAATTAGAAGAACGAAGAGTTACATTTTCTTCAACTTTGCCCAATTTTTTGACGCAACAGGCAACCGGCGTTACTGAGTTTCTTTAAGCTATTAAGTTTTTGCTAGCTTAAGAATATTAATTATAAGCATTACTTAGGAAAAAAATGCCTTATATTTGAAATTTCGAATTCCAAATTATATGATGGAAATTTACAAGGTGAATTTGTAAATTTATTTTGTTGAGCTAAACTTTTATGTGTGATTATTTTGTTTAGGTGAAATGACTACTAAAACGTGAATGATTACTGAAAACTTATAATTATCTAGAAGACACTTCATTGATGTGCTTAATTTTATTTTGAATATATGTTAATTTTAACTAAATGGTACTTGCAGTTTAATTCACACACAAACTCATTACAAATAGTCAAAACAATAATCTATTAAATCTCAAACAGAACGTGTTTTCTAGTTTTCTACTTTCAGAAAATGACAAACCAAATACATATTCAACAATTTTGCAAGCCATCATTGAAAACAGAAAATTGAAAATGTTTTCGAAAATCAAAACTGAAACACGAGAATGTGTGTATGCTTTGTTTGCCAACAAGTAATGTTGTTCCGACTTGAGATATCATTATCCTAAACCATTACATTACAAAATCATGATAAGAGAAACTAGTATGCATTCTCCTTGAAGTTACCTTGCGTCTGACTCGCTCATCGTGACACACCATTGGTTGGCCAATTAGCAGCGTTATCTGGTTGATCATTGGATGAGATGTTCTCCTGTAGGCTTCGACTGTCAGACATGAAAAACGCAGGCTGTGAAGGCACTGGCATGGTCTGTGAGAAGCCAGAGAGCATATGAACCACCAAGCCCACTGAAGGTCTATCAGTTGGATTTTCTTGAACACATAACAAACCAATGTGAATGCATCGCTTAATGTTTTGGAAGTGTACTGAAGACGTCCTAAATGCCGGATCTATTATCTCTATGACTGATCCTTGTTGCCATCTTTTCCAAACCTAAGAAAATTGGAATGTTTAATTTCAGTATTAGTATCATATCCTTGATGAAATCAAATTGATTGAGCACTAGTACATGTCTATATTTATGCTTACACGACTTAGGAGGCCTTCCATAGTCTCGCTGCACTGAAATCCATTGACTTTTTTGCCGCTCACAATTTCAAGAACTAGGACACCAAAGCTAAAGATATCTGATTTAATAGAGAATTGACTGTACATTAAATACTCAAGCGCCATATATCCACTGCAATTGTCAATTGTTAGAACATATTTATATATTTTCTCTAAAAAGTCACATTTCAAGAGGGGAGATTATATAAATGCTTACCGGGTTCCTGCGACTTTGCTAGTAGTGTGATGAGTTTCATCAAGGACAAATAATCTTGCCATACCAAAATCTGAAATTTTGGAATTCATCTATCCATCTAATAGAATATTGCTAGCTTTGAGATCGCGGTGGATGACCTTAAATCGGGAATCTTCATGTAGATAAAGAAGCCCCTTAGCAATACCCATGATGATATTGTAGCGCTTTTCCCAATCTATAGGAGGATGCTTTCTTGGATCTAATAAAGGTATACTATATATTAGATATGAAATTGTACGGGATCAAATAACAATTGGTGTAAGAATAAGGGAATACAATCTAGTAATTCATAGAAAAATCCTACCAAATATGAAGCCATCAAGACTCCCATTTTGTAGATATTCATATATAAGAAGCCTTTCATATCCTTCGACTGAAATACCCAACAGCTTAACTAGATTCCGATGTTGAGTCGCGCTACTAACAAGTCCTCGTTCTTAAATTCCGTGTCTCCTTGCTACGAACCCTGAGACAATCTGTTCACCGCAATTTCATTTCCTATTGGAAGTTTTCCCTGATATTATATTGAATGATGAGTGAAATTAAATCGTCTAATAAACTTCCAAAAAGTTTAACTTGCATGTAACCAGACAAACAAATGATTCATTTAGAACCTTTACCCTATAAACAACACCAAATCCACCACGGCCCAATTTGTTGGTACCAATTTATAGATGTAAAGAAAACTAATAACTAATATAGATGTAAAACACCAATTTATATGCTTAACTTGCAGTGGTCCAAAAAATGTCTATCAAATCAAGATACATAAATTCAAAATTGTTCAAAAATTTGTGAATTTATAACAGTGCTTTTTAGTTGTCCATTGTTTTCATATTAAGAATGTCTTATATCAAGAATCTTTGTGTACCTTTTTCTAATTAAACGTTATTGTACTTTTTTTACTTCAAAGTTTAGCACATCAAAAACGCTATTAAATGGGCCCAAAATCTATTAATTGAATTTATTAGCACCTTAGTCTTAGATAAAAAAAGATCATCATAAAAAAAAACAAATGCAATTTTTTCCAAGATAAGGAATTGTGATGGATGAATTACAAATTTAAACCGATAAACCCAAACAAATAAAATAGCTGTAACATTTTGACGAGAGATTTGGATAAGAGTCCTATGCAACTGGAACGAGAAAAAAATAGAAAGCAATTGAAAATTGAAAAAATTTAAAAAAAATGATAATATAATATTTACCGCACCGCATGCACTAACAAAAAGCGAAAAGACTCAAATATCTTTACTTATAATAATAGTTTTGGCAAGGAAAACTGCAGTAGAACTGTATTGTAGACTAATTTCCTTATATATATATATATATATATATATTAGTTTCTCCTAGGGGTCAACTTATCTTTGAGTTCCAAGGATCTTATCCTAATTGTCGGGTTAGCATTAGCTTCAGTATTGGAGGTTCTTGTGCAGTTGGTACGATATGCCTTGTCCAATCGGACCACTGACTGTCGATCATAGTCGGAAATCAACTCCATCACCTAGAGTAGCACTGTAGCAGCAAGCAGTAAGCAAGGAGAGGTAAGAAAGGGCGTGCAGTATTATTCAAATTTCTTCCTTTTATGGTTTTCTTTGTTTTTTTGTTGTTTCTTGTGCTTACCTTTATTTTTACTTGGTTGGATCATAACCTAGGTCCATTGTTATTAACCACTCTTGGTATCTCTACCAACAAAGTTACGAGGCTGGCTAGCACTATGAAGAAGTTGGTCTTAACTCTAGGATGAAGTAAATGCACTACCCCAAACTCTCATAGCATATCAAATATATATCATCGATGATTATTCAATTAAAACATCAATAATTTTTTTCCTCCCCCGGGGAGGATTTTTTTTTTTTTTTTTTTGGGGGGTGGGGGGGATACATTATAAAGGTCTAATTGTAGTTTTTTGGCCTCCACCTAAACCCTATACCACATCAGGCGGACTCATTAATTAGTGAAAGAACCTTGAAATAAGTTCTCCTCCTTCATGCTTTAAACAGTTTACTTGATGCTTTCTTTAAGTGGGATGAATTTGATGCCCAAGGCTTTTGCCCTCTCTTTTGAAACCTGGAACGTTGGCTTGAGCTGGTCTTCGGCACACTTTTCTGGAAGAGGAAGAGTAGGGTAAAGTTCACGTAATACCTTCACTACTTGTGAAATATGCGCAACACTCTCAGCCAAACAATATCTTCCATTAGCTGAAGGATTCTCAAATGCCAAAACACGAGCATAAGCGACGTCTTTGATGTTAACCCATCCATATGTAGCATTTGGGTATGTTTCTGAACCATTTATCAAATTAAGTATTGTAGCAGAACTTGTGTTAAATGTTGGTTGCAAGAGTGGACCAATAACCAAAGCCGGGTTTATGGCAACCATTTCGATACCTTTCTCTTTTGAGAATTTCCAGGCGGCTTCCTCAGCCAAAGTTTTTCCAAGACAATACCAATTCTTTATTTGTGTGCAGTACTCTGGACTAGACCACCAAGTTTCATCAATCACCACTTGAGGTGTTAGAAGTCTGTCACCACTAATGTTAGTAGGTATAGAAGATGTCAAAACAACTCCTTTAACCGATGGTATTTTTGCGCATGATTCAAGAACATTTAGTGTTCCATTTAGGGCAGGATCAACAAGTTCTACCTGTGGATCCCCCTTTGCATCAAATAAAGGAGATGCGGAATGAAAAACATATTCACAGCCTTCAACCACAGCATCGAAGGATCCTTGTTCCCATAGGTTTGCTCTGAATAACTGAAGTCTTTTCTTGGCTCCGTCGAGGGCAAGCAAGTGTTGCCGTAGTAAAGTAATAACTTGACACTACAAGAAATGTTGCCTACAGCGACGACAATTTCCGACGACCTCGAAATTCGTCACTATAGCTTTGGCTGTAGATGCGACAACCAGTCGCCGCAGTAGGGTAACACCTGTAGAGGCGACATTTTGATGTAGACCTATAGCGGCAACATCTTGATGTCACCGCTACAGGTCCCACCTACAACAGCGACAAGTCCTAGCTATAACGGCGACACGAAAGTCATCGCTATACAGCTTGGCATGAACATTTCCCGCCTTTCTTGAACCCTATACCGACGAATTTTCGTTGCTGTAGATACCATGTTTGTCCCTATTTTTGTAATAATTTATATAATATATATATTTTATATGCAAGTATTGTATTGAAAATTGATTTAGCTCACTTGGTGAAGGACTTAAAGTTGGAAGGGGGGCTCTTGGGTTCGAGTCCTTGAAGAGGCAAAATAATGCCTCAATTAATTATGGTGGAACCAGGTCGGGTCGTGGGGCGGATGGGCCGGGTCGGGTTAAATTTTTTTGTGGCCCAAAACAGTGTAGCCTATAGGTGTCGTCGCTGAAAGTCCGGTAGTCGTCGCTAAGAGGCTATAGGTACTGGCCTATAATAACAAACTTTGTCGTCGCTAAAAGCCGTCGCTATAGGGTTATAGCGACGACAAATCAGCCTAGCGGCAACTCCGACATTTTTTGTAGTGTGACTATCCATGACGCAACGTATCCCGATGCTCCTGTGACTCACACTTTCTTCATTCCACTCACAAACACAAACTCTCTAGATATAATGATGGATATCCTGTGGCACTGGATTCAATAGTGGAAAACTCCTTGATCAATTTTCCTAGTATAAATGAACCAATAAATATTCCACAATTTGTCATTTTCTATAAATTTCAAACGGAAATGAGTGATATGATAGTGACGGAGATTTTTTCTTTTTTCTTTTCTTTTCTTTTCCTTTTTTTTTGCGTGTGTGGACAATGTGACAGATTTTTTTTTATTAGATGTAATTGATAGTCTGGTGGATAAAATTTAATGAATAATTCTATTTGGACCAAAAAAATAGACAGGGTGTGATAAAATAGACATGTGGTATATATGATTACTTTGATGTAAAAGTGATGTGATGTGTTGAAAGATAAGATCATGCCATTTGTCAATTTTGTTTAACTCTTTGTCATTTTGTTCAAATAGCTATACAAATCAATTTAATAGAACATGATTCCTCAAACTTTCAACATCAAGACCCGGCCCATGTCTTTGCTAAAAAATAAAAAAATAAAAAAAAAATTTCTGGTCGATTAAATTATTATGAACAACTTCAAGATTATCTTTTTCATATTTTCTTTTTGTTTTTCTTTTTTTTTTTTATATGAGAAGTGGAAGAGAAAAGAATAAAAATATCTTATTTAATTTAATACTTCCTCCATCCCACAAAGATGACTTACCGTATTAAGCATATCTTGAATTTTTCATGTATGAGTAAAGAAGCCAATTTTCAAGAATTATTAAATTAGAAGAATCAAAAATTACATTTTCTTCATCTTTGCCATAAGTTTTGGCGTCACTGAGTTTCTTTGAACTAGCCAGTGAGTTTTTGCTAGCTTAAGAATATTAATAAGCATTACTTAGGAAAAAATGCCTTATCTTTGAAATTTCAAATTATATGATGGATTTGTAAATTTATTTTGTTGAGCTAAACTTTCATGTGTCGTTATTTTCTTTAGGTGAAATGACTACCAAAACATGAAATGATTACTGAAAACTTATAATTATCTAGAAGGCACTTCATTGATGCGCTTAATTTTATTTTGAATATATGTTAATTTTAACTAATTAATAATACTTGCCGTTTAATTCACAAAAAACTCATTACAAATAGTATAAACAATAATCTGCTAAATCTTAAAGAGAACGTGTTCTGTTTTCAGAAAATGACAAACCAATTACATATTCAAGAATTTTGCAGGCAATCATTGAAAACGGAAAATTGAAAATGTTTTAAAAACTCAAAACCGAAACACAAGAATGTGAATATGCTTTGTTTGCCAACAAGTAATGTTGTTCCAACTTGAGATATCATTATCCTTGAAGTTACCTTGCGTCTAACTCGCTCATCGAGATGTCATTGTTTGGCCAATCAGCAGCGTTATCTGGTTGATCAGTGGATGAGATGTTCTTTTGTAGGCTTCGACTCTTGGACATGAAAAACGCAGGCTGTGAAGGCACTGGCATGGACTGTGAGAAGCCAGAAAGCATATGAACCACCAAGCCCATTGAAGGTCTGTCAGTTGGATTTTCTTGAACACATAACAAACCGATGTGAATGCACCGCTTAATGTTTTGGAAATGTACTGAAGACGTCTCAAATGACGGATCTATTATCTCTATAACTGATCCTTGTTGCCATCTTTTCCAAACCTAGGAAAATTGGAATGTTTAATTTTACTATTATAAGTGTTCATATCCTTGATGAAATCAAATTGATTAAGCACTACATGTCTATATTTGTGCTTACACAACTTAGGAGGCCTTCCATAGTCTCGCTGCACTGAAATCCATAGACTTTTTTGCCACTCACAATTTCAAGAACTAGGACGCCAAAGCTAAAGATATCTGATTTAATAGAGAACTGACTGTGCATTAAATATTCAGGCGCTATATATCCACTGCAATTGTCAATTGTTAGAACATTTATATTTTTTTTTCTCTAAAATCCACTTCATAAAAATAAAAAAGTCATATTTCAAGAGGTGAAATTATATACAAATGCTTACCGGGTTCCTGCGACTTTGCTAGTAGTGTGATGAGTTTCATCAAGGGCAAATAATCTTGCCATACCAAAATCTGAAATTTTGGGATTCATCTGTCCATCTAAGAGAATATTACTAGCTTTGAGATCGCGGTGAATGATCTTGAGCCGGGAATCTTCATGTAGATAAAGAAGCCCCTTAGCAATACCTGTGATGATTGTGTAGCGCTTTTCCCAATCTATAGGAGGATGTTTTTTTGGATCTAATAAAGGTAAAGGATACTAGATATTAGATATGTAATTTTCAGGGTCAAATAGCAATTGGTTTAAGAATAAGAAAATGTAATCTATTAAGGAAAATACTACTTCTAAGTAATTATTCAGGTAAATTCAAATCTTACCCCGTGTATTGTATAATTAGTGAAAAATAATTTAAGAATAAGACGATAAATTTATCCTATTTTATAAAAGATTGCCTGAGTAATTACCTATAAATAACGGGACTAATCTACTAACTCATAGAAAAATCATACCAAATATGAAGTCATCAAGACTCCCATTTTGTAGAAATTCATATATAAGAAGCCTTTCATCTCCTTCGACTGAAAATCCCAATAGTTTAACTAGATTCCTATGTTGGAGTCGCGCTACTAACAAGACCTCATTCTTAAATTCCTGCTCTCCTTGCTGTGAACCCTGAGACAATCTTTTCACCGCAAATTCATTTCCTGTTGGAAGTTTTCCCTGAGATTATATTGAATGACAAGTGAAATTAAATCATCTAATAAACTTCCAAAAAGTTTAAACATGCATGTAACCAGACAAACAAAAAATTCATTTAGAAACTTTACCCAGTAAACGACACCAAATCCACCACGGCCCAATTTGTTGGCATCCGAGAAGTTGTTTGTTGCATCTCTAATTGTTCCATAGTCATATTGTAGGGATTCAACTGTACTAATAATCCCATTGTCAACTTGATCATCTAGTGTAAAGAATCAGACAAATCATAGTTATATGACATCCTAGTTGATAGATATTTTTTTTATCAAGGGTGGATCTAGCCCCTGTCAGCCCGATTTTTTTTTATAATTTTATATAGAATAATTTTTTTGTATCAGCCAGATTAGATTTGTAATTTTTTGTGTTACAACTCATGTAAAATTAAATTCCTGGATCCCCACAGACTAAAAGCAATCATTATACTTTATTTAGCACGTGTCAACTACTATAATTGACATCTTATAATGATGTGGGATGCACATCCTATTAATGCAATGTGTCAAATATAGTCGCTTCGACAGATATTGTAAAAAGACCTCATTTGTAAATAAACCAATTATAAATCTGTCACTAAAAAATTCAAAATGTAAACTTACTTTCCAAAGTTTTCCACGCAGTATGCATTTTTCTCTTTTTTCGGCAGAGGAAGATGGAAAGCGCAAGCACTAGGCACACAACAATTGACATCACAATAATGACAATAGTTCCTGCCAAATAAAAAATTAACCATGACAATAGTTCCTGCCAAATAAAAAATTAACCATCACAATAATGACAATAGCTCCTGCCAAATAAAATCCACAAACACACCGTCACAGCCATCTTCTTTACCACTATTTTATTATTATTTTAAAATTTATTCATCTCCATCTATCTCTTATTTTTCATTTTTTCTTTTTTTCCCCACTCCTCGTTTTATTTATATTTAATTTAATTAAAATAATTATCTCATCTCTATCTCTCCCTCCATATCATCTCAACACTACCCCTCCCATTGGAGATGTTCTAGCAAAAAAAGTTTTGTCCAAAAACTCTACAATGATACACATAATAAAACTAATCACGAAAAGAAAAAAAAAATCATGAAACATAAAATAATTATTATATAATATGATTTACAAAACTCTACAATGATACACATAATAAAACTAATCACGAAAAGAAAAAAAAAATCATGAAACATAAAATAATTATTATATAATATGATTTAGAAGAAGAAATTTTCTAAGAAGATAGATCAAATTCTAAAAATGGAGCCTAATGAGGCTACTTTTGTTAGATTTATACCATGTAAGCTAGCAGGCTCCATTAGAGTCTGATCTATCTCCTTAAAAATATTGTTTATAAGAATACACCTTTAGAGAGATAAAAACTACATTGTGTTTGGGAATTTCACTAGATTATAATTTGGATTATAATATGTTACACGACATAATTTTATTAGCTTTATTTTTTTAAAAAGTCAAAAAGTAAAAGTCAAACGATAACTTTTTACTTTTTATAAAAAACAACTAATAAAATAATACTACGTAGTAGATTATAATCTAGATTATAATATAATTAGTGGCCAAACCCTTTGTAAAAAAGTATATGCCAAAGAAATGAAAACATAAAAAAGTACTCCATAAAAGAAGTCTGAAAAGACTTGGGATACAGAGACATGGATGGTGACTGGTGTGTGAGTGTGAGTGAGTGTGAGTGTGAGTGAGAGAGAGAGAGAGAGAGAGAGAGAGAGAGAGAGAGTTAATAATTAAAGAAATAGAAAAGAATTATAGCAACAGCAACAGCAGGGACTCCACCGCCGGTATATAGTCGGAGGAACAGCAGGGACGCCGGACAGAGCTAAACCGTCGGTCCGTCCCTGCACCGAACTTTATTAGGTTGTAGTTTTAAAATTGTTATTTACGTAGACAGGACGTAGAAAAGTTAATTAAAAAGAAAAGAAATATGATTTATCAAGAGGATACCGACGTCCTTACCGGTGGGGTCCGGGCCCTGCTCCGGCTCCGATGGCAGCGGCGGGGATGGAAAATGGGATGGCAGCATCGGGAGCCTTGCATTATTAACCATTGACATGTTATAGAATGGCGACGGATCTGTTTCGAAACGAAGGTAGCAACTTGGCCTAAGGATTCTAACTCCTCTTGCCCCATCACAACAATCCCTAATCTGCTGCAAGGAAGAGTTTCCTAAGCAATAATCACATTCCTCTCTGGTTATATCAGGAGTGCACTGCTCAAATACATAGATTGTCCGATTATCCGGATCATTCGGGACTTTTCGTCCGGAAAAAGAATACAGTTTTGGCGAGCTACCAAAAGCTGCCAGTTGGCGAAGACTATCCAACAATACGGCCAACTCCTTATAAAAAACGTTTGGGTTTGTGACGTTTTCTTTACTGCCACCAGAACTATTTGGAGTAAGTGCTAGAGTTCCGAAGATAGGCTTGTCTGAGTATCGTACCATGTAAGCTTCGTGCCATAAAATTGCCTGCTTCTTATTTGGACACCTGGATTCGAATTCGTTAGTAGCATTTTTGGTGAAATTACGGCACTGCTCATGCAGAAGATCAGCTCTACATACTGCAATAACATTGACTTGATTGGGATATTCCCCGATAGACCCGTTAAAGAATCCATTGGAGTCGATTCTAGCCGAGATAGAGCCGAGGATATCTTTTAAATTCGACTCGTAAGTGCTATTATTTGCATAGATATCACTTCTTTCACATTTGAAATGAACAATAATTTCACTAAGGAATTGGGATTTCACAAGAAAAGCAATGTTTATCAGACAGATTAAGAAACTGAGAAGCCATTCCCAGGAACTCATTGCTGTGCAGGATGATGATCGTCGTCTATGCATTTTTCAGTGCGTGTATATATGCGTTTAGAATGATTCCAATATATTAATTTAACACACAATTAGCTGGAAAACCGACCCCTAAATCATCGTTGACAATTCAACGAACCTTTTGCACTTTCTTTTCTCTTAAGAAATTAATACCACATCTGTCCTAAAAAGATGATCCATATTTCCTTTTTCATCCGTTCTAAAATATGGTCCAGTTTCCTTTTTAAAAAGTAATTGAAATATGAGTTCTTTTATATGCCCTCATTTAATGCGCATAGTGATTAAAAAATAAAATTATTAAAGTGAAATAATTAATAAGTGAAAAGGCATAATAAGTAAATGATGTTAAACTTTACTTTTCCAATACTATTAAATGAATTTTTCTTAATCTATGTGAAAATGAAATAGGACCGTCTTTTTGAAATGGAGGTAGTAAGATGAGAACATGTCATCAATCATTCTTTTGATAAAGTTCATAAATGCTACGTAAATTGTATTATTTTTCTTATATTTTGATTATTCCAAATGTCTAATATTTATATATTAATTGAAAAATTTGTATTTTATGAAATCGATAAAGGAGTTAAATCAAAATAGACAAAATTCAACAAATTTTAGAAGAGAAATTGGGATTTATTCATTGATCCAAAATGAACTTTGCTTAAGGCATGAGCATGCTTATTTTGAGAACATGTTATACTTAAGTAAATTTGCAGAAGAAAGTTCGATCGATTCATAAAATATTTCACGAGCTAGAAATTTTTCTTGGAAGATTTGTAATATTTTAAGAGTTTTTTTTTTTTTTTTTGTAAATATAAGAGATATTTTTATTTATTCTTTTATTTATAGAAGGAGAGAGAAACTCACTAGAGTTAGAGTATACACGGGAGACTTACCAATTTCTTTTAGATCTAGCAAAATGATAGGAATTTTATTTTGCCTACATATATGTATATTATTAGGTATGCGTGCATATATATCAAGCATCTAAATTACAAGTATCTCACACTTGTAGTTTAGATGTGTGCTACGTATTTTGTGTATGCATAATAACGCTCCTTTTTCAACAAAGGATTGTAACGACCCGTTAAAAAAATATTACGTAACATGTGAATAGATTCAGATAAATATGCTTAGTCAACAATAAATAAGTATCGATAGGTCATGATTGTTAAAATATTCTCTTGTCCCCACGAAATATAATGATTACTAAATATTCTCTTTTCCCGCAAAATATTTATTTATTCTTTTATTTGTAGAAGGAGAGAGAAATACGCTAGAGTATACCTGGGAGACATACGAATTTCTTTTAAATTTAGCAAAAGGATAGGAACTTTATTTTGCCTATATACATATATGTTATTATACATGCGTGTAAATGTGTCAAATATCTAAATTACGAGTATTCCACGCTTGTAGCCTGAATGTGTGCACGTATTGCCCGCATACATAATAATATGAATGCTTGGGCAAAATAAAATTTTTCAGCAAAATGATTGGATGGCTGAGATTTAATAATCGCTTTACATATGCGTTTGGGGACGTCCAGTATTGAAATTGAAAGAAAATAAAAAGAGGAAAGCAAAAGCATACTTTTGGCTTTTGGGGATCCAAGGAGTGAATTCTACAAAGAATTTTGCGGCCGAAAATTCATCCTTCCAATTCTCGCACGTCCACTTTGTAAAAATATTTTTTTGGTGATTTTTCTTTGAATTGATGGATAGCTAATTAATTTATTTTCAGTACAATGATTATTAAAGTTTTGATTTTATAACAATTTTAAGAACGAATTGATTTTATTATATTCTTATTTCTTTGCTTATTTATATATTTCTTGTATTAATCTATATTATTATTTCGATTAATTATACAAAGTGCATGTTGTTTAATCGTTGAGATAATATTTTGCCAGTTATGATGATATTTAGTGACTAGGGTTCCTATCAAACTCGCTTTGTTGAAGTCGCTTTGTCGAAGTTGCCCTATCGGATTCGCTTTATACACGACGCTCTTCCGATCTTGCTTATGTCAGTGTAGCTTGAGAGGGGTTTGTCTTACTCACTAGAGACTAACTTAAATATGGTGTAAATGATGATATGCCGGGAAATCGAAGACTGATATTTCCCTCATTTTCTTTCCTATAAATGGGAAATGTTTGTAAAGAAAGATCAGATCAATCAATTCTATTTTTACACTTTCATATCTTTTCTCTCTAAAAGTCTGTCCATAGAAAGTTCAGATTATTTGGCGCCGTCTGCACGAATCGAATCGAACAGAACAAGAAAAAACTCTTTCAAATCGATCGAACTGCCAGAATGCCTCCAAAATCGAAAGCAGGAGCATCTCGACAGAAATTGAAAGGAGCTGCTGGAGAAACCGCAGATTTGCTAGGAGTTTCAACTTCACGAACCAATTCAATTTCGATTCCGACCAATCCAACTGAGGATCTCCAACAGAAGTTCAAAGCTATGCAGGAACAATTGGATTCAGTCATGCAGTAGTTGTTAACTCGAAATGCAGCAGCCAGAAGGTTGAAGAAGCTCTGGTAAGAAGGAAGGATCAATTTCGTCCGATAGTCATGAAGGCGGATCCCTTCACTGAGGCAGTCAGGAAAGTGCCTTTGCAACCAAAATTCTATGAGCCTGCCGGAGAATATGATGTTACAGGGATTCTAATCGATCATTTGCACTCCTTTCAAGATCGGATTAGTTTGCATGGATGGCCGGATGCCATTGCTTGCAGAGCATTTCCCATGACATTGAAACGAGATGCTCGGGAATGGTTCGACACTTTGACACCCAAGTCAATAAGCACGTTTGCTGAGTTAGCAAACAAATTCGCCATATGTTTTTCAAGCAGTTCTAGGAAGAAGAAGACTCCACTAGCATTAATGCAAGTTGCTCAGGAGTCTAGTTAGTCCCTGAGGGCATATGTTGCTCGATTTAATCGCGCGACGCTGGAAATACGTGATCTACAGATGACAAGCGTAGTGTCGGCATTGCTCACAAGATTAAGGAATCAAGGATTCTGGGCTAATATTTCTAAAAAACCACCGAAGTCGATGGTGGAACTGCTACAGAGGGCGGAATCCCACATTGATCAAGAAGATGTGTTGAGCACTTCTGCACGATTCGGCACAGAACAGTTAAACAGGGGAAAGCGAAATATTATGATCTGGATTATAATCTGCCACATGATATCATTTTATTGGTTTTATTTTTTCCAAAAATCAAAAAGTAAAGGTCAAAAGGTAATTTTTTACTTTTTACAAAAAACAACTAATAAAATGATAACACGTAGTAGATTATAATCCAGATTATAGTCTAACTAGTGGCCAAACCCTTTGTAAAAAAGCATATGCCAAAGAAATGAAAACAAGTACTCCATAAAAGAAGATAGAAAAGACTTGGGATAGATGGACATGGATGCTGATTGGTGAGAGAGAGAGAGTTAATAATTAAAGAAATAGAGAAAGAATTATAGCAACAGCAATAGCAGGGACTCCACTGCCAGTATATAGTCAGAGGAACAGCAGGGACGCTGGACCGAGCTAACCCGTTGGTCGGTCCCTGCACTGAACTTTATTAGGTTGTAGTTTTAAAATTGTTATTTACGTAGAAAGGATGTAGAAACGGTAATTAAAGAGAGAAGAAATATGATTTATCAAGAGGATATCGATGTCCCTACCGGTAACGGCAGCGGCGAGGATGGCTTCTAGGATGGCAGCATCGGGAATATGCTTTCATTTTTAACCATTGACATGTTATAGAATGGTGATGGATCTGTTTCGAAACGAAGGTAGCAACTTGGCCTAAGGATTCTAACTCCTCTTGCCCCATCACAACAATCCCTAATCTGCCGCAAGGAAGAGTTTCCTAAGCAATAATAACATTCCTCTCCGGTTATATCAGGAGTGCACTACTCAAATACATAGATTGTCTAATTATCCGGATCATTCGGGATTTTTCGTGTGGAAAAAGAATACTGTTCTGGCGAGATACCAAAAGCTGCCTTTAGGTGAAGACTATCCAAAAAAACGGCCAACTCCTTATAAAAGACGTTTGGGTTTGTGACGTTTTCTTTACTGCCACCAGAACTATTTAGAGTAAGTGCTAGAGTTCTGAAGATAGGCTTGTCTGACTATCGTACCATGTAAGCTTCATGCCATCACTACTAAAAAATACCCCTTTAGCGACGGAAATTTTACAACGGATGCACATCGGTCGCAAACTTCCGACGGAACCGTTGGAACTTTGAGACAGGCAGAAATCCGTCGGAAATTTCTAACGGCCAAAGGTTAGCGTCAGAAATTTCCGACGGCATCCTTCACCATCAGAAACTATTCTGTCGGAATTTCCGACGACCTAAGGATGCCGTCGAAAATTTCCACGACGCAAGTTGCCGTCGAAAATTTGCGACGGCATCTCCAGGCTGTCAGAAATTCTGACGGAATAAATGTACCATCGAAAACTGCCGTCGAAAATTTCCGACGGCATACACACTTTCCGACGGCCCGAGGATGCCGTCGGAAATTTCCGACGGATTTTGTGACCAAATTTATGCTTTTAATTATACTTTGTAAATATTGTTAATTAAATTTTTTTTAAAAAAATTGAAGATATTCGTTTAATTATCCCTCCAGTATCGCATATGCTCCTTTTATCAAATAAATGTTTTAATATGCATAATATTTTTGTCAAAAATATACTAGATTTGTTAACCGATATAATAGAAAATAAAATTTATTCTAGAATTAAAAATGCTATGAATAATTAAAAATGGTATTAATGGTATTAATCGTCAATAACTTTTAGATATGAAAGTAGAAAATGATTTATATTTTGACTCCATAATTAAAATTGCAACTAAATTTAAGAAAAAAATATACAAGTATGACAAAGTTAAAAAAAAAAAAAAAGAAACCAACAACGGGCTCAAACAATCTCACAAATGACATAATTGACATGGAATAGTCGTAAACATTAAATATGGATAAGTAATGTTTGATAATTTATTTATAAAAAATATAATATGTAAAATAAATTTTTTATTAATAGAATAAAAAAAATTTAGTAGACAGCCTTTTTAAATTTTTGTAGTTTTAATTAAAACAATGAATATTACAAGATTGAAAATTAGTGTAAAAAAATTACATTAATTGACACAAACAAATTAAATTTCGAATATAACATATATTTAAATATATAATAAAAGTTATATTTAATACTAGATATGTTTAAGAGAAAAGTTCATTATTTTTAAATTGATAAAACTACTAGAATATACTTTATATATATTTTTTCGGGTGGTTATATTCACATCACTATTTTTTATAATCACACCACATTTCTAACTTTATTATACATCGATCCTTATTTTTTTTCTAATTATTGTATTCACGCTCTTAATTTTTTTCATCATATTTTTGTTCTTAAAGGTCTACTAATTAACTTGAATATTTCATATACAACAAAGATTTTTTCTGTAAAAATTTTGTTCAAAAAGTCGCTAAATAATTTAAATAAGTAAAAAAGAAAAAAGCAAATGATTTAGTGCAAACTAATTAGTCATTTCATCATTCAAAAGTCTCATACTAAAGAAATTGTATGGAAATAATTATTTGTGGTAAGAAATATTATTTGATAAAAATATTACTAAAAAAGATGTGATAAAAATAATTATTATGTACCATTTATGTAAATAAAATGTGATTTATTTATAAAAAAGTGTATTGTCAATATATTTTGCCATTTTTTTATTATCTCTGTCCTCCTTCATGCCCCCTCTTATCAAACAAAAGTTACGATGTGCACAATATTACAGTCAAAAATATATTAGATATATCAAATAACGAATATAAAAAATAAAAATATTATAAACAATTAGAAGTGTTACTAACAATCAATAACTCTTAGATATGGAACAAAACATGATTTATATTTTGACTCTTTTATTAAAAGTGCATAATAATAGTTGTATTTATGGTTTTTATATATGCCGATTACATGCACTCAAATAATGTTCAACAATCTATTTATAAAAAAAATATAATATGAAATAAAATTTTTTAATGGTAATATGTTGTTTATTCAGTAAAATATAATATAAAACAAATACTTTAGTAAATGATGAAGATTTTATTCGGTTATTGGGTGGTTAAGGTTTAAAATAATAGTTGTAAATAAATTTTTTTATTAATTATTTGTATTTTTAAAAAATCACATAAATCACAATTTTAATAATCAAAAAAAGTTGGTATAGAGCGTTTTTTAAATTTTTACAAAAACAATGGATATTACAAACTAGAAAACTGGTGTAAATAAACACTAAATTAATTGACACTGATAAATAAAATTTAGAGTGTAACATATATTTAAATATAAATAAAAATTAAATTAAATAAAAGTTCAATATTTTATGAAGAAAATACATTATTTTTAAATTGGTTAAATTACTCGAACATAGTATATATATATTGAGCCAAGACATTATCAAGCACGCGAGCTAGCCTGGTGGCTGGGACATCACTCCCCAACCATCAAGTCATGGGTTTGAAACTCCAAACATGTAATTCTAAGAATTAATTCATCGTGGGTCAGCGGGTCGAGTCGGCGGCTGACGTGGGCTGGAGGATCGGGTAGTGAGGCTGTCAAAATATTTTTAAATAGATTTTTAAGATGACCGTCGGAAACATGTTGGCCATCGCAAATTTCCGACGAACACAAAAATTCCGTTGGAAAGCATTAGCGACGCGACCTTCACCGACGGCGTTTCCGACGGCCAATTTTCGATCGGTGCTGACCTTTAGCGACGGAATTTGGGGCTTTAGCGACGGAATTCAGTCATTTAGTAGCCTGCTTCTTATTTGTGCACCTGTATTCGAATTCGTTAGTAGCATTTTTGGTGAAATTACGGCACTGGTCATGCTGAAGATCAGCTCTACATAGTGCAATAACATTGACTTGATTGGGATCTTCCCCGATAGACCCATTAAAGAATCCATTGGAGTCGATTCTAGCCGAGATAGAGCCGAGGACATCTTTTAAATTCGACTCATAAGTGCTATTATTTGCATACATATCACTACTTTCACATTTGAAATGAATAATAATTTCAGTGAGGAACTGGGACTTAACAAGAAAAGCAATGTTTATTAGACAGATTAGGAAACAGATTAGGAAACTGATAAGCCATTCCCAGTAACTCATGGCTGTGTAGGATGATGATAGTCTATCTATTTTTCAGTTCCTGTATATATGCGTTCATAATAATTTAAATATATTTAACACATATTTAATTGGAAAACCGACCCCCTAAATCATCATTGACAATTCATTGACCAATGCTTTTACTCAACTAGATTTACTTATGATACTTTTAACGTCATATGCACTAATTTATACGACATGCGTTGGTGTGCGAGCATATCGCACAACATATTATAGATTCATAAACATCATATACTAGGAAAAAATAGAAAATATGATGGTGTGGCTCTATATTTTTTAGTGATATAATTAATATTTGATGATGGTAATATTATATTCCATTAACACAAAGAGACTTAATTAACACAAGAAGTGAACCATTGCATAGAATACAAAACTTTATCTCAATACATTATACATATTATTTTCTTAGTGATCCGTTGTTATCACTCTATCTCCTAATTAGACCAAAAGTGATAATTAAGTGACTAAAAGCACTCTATATCAAGATAAGTTTCTAAAATCGAGTTTATATTCTCCAAATATATATAAAAAAAGAAAAAAGAAAAGTATTTGTCCTAGTTAATGGATAGTGTACTGTTAAAAAAGAGTGGAAAAGGAATCCTATAAACATTCCAAGTCAATTCAAAGTCGTCCATTAATGCTCACCGAGGGGAAAAGAAATAGCAGTCACTTTTTGCATAATTTCGTGAGAAATTTTAAGAAGAGGAGGGTGAGGCCTCCTGCTTACATGGCCCATTATTATTGGGGGATTAGGGGGTCCGTCCCTTGATCCCCCAATAATAAGGGGCCATGTGGCAAGAAGCCTCTCCGTAAAGGAGATGTCTCCTATCTATAATCGGATCGTTTTGTTGGGTACTTTTTTTTTTTTTTTAACAGAAAGAGGTGATTTTCTTCACCTTTTTTAACGTGAATGGATCCAAAGTGTGACCGAGGTGATGTGTAGCCTTTGTTGGGAAAAGAATGGAATAACTATTTGATTTTGTATCAGTGCGGCCATATTTTTAACATTTTTTTTATAAAAAAGTGGCTGCTATTTCAAAAAGGTGAAGAAATGTGCTGCTATTTCAACAATCAAATTTTAAAAAACGTTAAAAAAGTGACCCACTTGTTCTGTTTTTATAAAATACTAGTAAAGTACTTGTGCGATGCACGGATAGAAAAATATATAAAATATAATCATTACAAAATTAAAGTCCATTTGAGCAATATTTGTACATCGGTCAGAAATACAAAAACAATACCTAAAACGCTAAACATGATTTCAATAACAATATTCAATAGTAAATTCTAAATTACATAATATTTCCTTTTAACTGATAAATGTACAAAGACACCGTATCTAAAAAGTAAAACTTTATTAAATAATTAAACCTATATCAAATTAAATAACAAAATATTTTGACTATTAGAACAGTTGAAAAAAGAATCATCTTACTCAACTATTTTATAAATCCGCATATTTTTGGCTGACAATTTGTGTCACAACAATCATCATTATTACTTATCTGTTCAAAAAAGTTTTAAACCGATAATGAAAACTTAAAATAAAATTATACCATTTATGACATCGCTTAACGGCATCCTCAAACATGAGGTCAACCTAGTGAATTGGTATGTGCAGTATTTTCTAAACTAACCTAATGTGTGTTCGCCAATTAACATAAATTTTCTATTGAATTGCTATGTGCTGTATTTTCTAAACTAACTCAATGTGTGTTCGCCGATTAAAATAAAATTTTCAACACTCATTAAAAATTATCGTCGATTTAGTCAACTTCTTCATTGAAATTAAATGGGCTTTACAAAATGAAAAAACAAGTGGAAATTAGCCCGTAACCGCCCGTTGACCCAATTAATTAGATAAATACTACACTTATGTTTTAATTGGGAAAATACGGTTTTAAGGCATATTTAATTGGTTTCTTACCTTTTTAATAATTTATTTATTAAAATCATTTTTTATAGTTTGTTGACGTCAAATTTAGCCTTCGGCTCAACAAACAAGATTTGTATTTGCGGGAAATTCATATTTGAATCGATATAGGCAGTAAATAAATAAAGGCAAGTAATGTTTGTAATAAATAGAAGATAATAAATATGCCAAAGACAAGAAGAATGAGATTTTGGTGTCGGACCTCTTCTCAGTTTTGTTTGCCTCTATTTATAATGTACATTGGCCCTTTGCATAAGAACAATGATTGCATGCATTTAATGCCAGATTGACAAGAATGACGTAAGGGTTTAATCGGCTAAGATTAACCCTTCACTTTTTGACTAATGGCTATCTAAGCTATGTATGGGATAGGTAACTACCGCTTCGTATTTAATGCTGGAGTCCCATCATCCGTAAGTGATAAGGTTTCCCATGTGGGTTCCCAAACTGCTACTTAGTTGGCATGCTCGCTAGGTCGCGAAGTTGGGTTGGGGTACTATGAGCTCGTTGGCGTAGCGCCCAGACGTCCTGAACTCCAGGAACGCTCGAAAGGAAATTCGTTCCTCAAGTCGTTGAAATGGGTTTCTAGATCTTTTGGTCATTTGGTCTCAGGTCGTCAAGGCGAGGCGCTCGAGACTTGCTTCCAAGACCCTACGACTCTTGACCTCCGTTGGCCTTTGACCTTCGCAAACCTTTATGACCTGGTGACTACAAAATGCCCCCTCAAGATCGCTGTTCTTAGACCTCAGGGTTAGCAGCCTTGAAGGTTTGCTGACAATTTCCTTTGAAATTTTTGCCGTCTGAAATCGGGTTCTTTGAATTTCAAAATGGTTGGAGTCACACACTTTGCCACGTGTCAACCATCTGGTGGAATGGCATGTTCTAGAAACTTAAAGGTAGAGATCATTAATCCGACTGATACCCCTTTGTTTCCCAACGTCACACGCGGTCGCCATCCCTATATCTTCCCTCAGCCCCTATTTATATCCTTCTCTCCTCATTTTCTTTCCCTTTCACTTCTGTTTATTTTACAATCAACTTTAAGGAGATTTCAGCTGCCAATTTCTCTAGGCTTCCTTGTCTACTTCTGAACCTTTATCGGTGTTTCCCAAGGCTTCGCAACAACCTAATGTAAAGGTAACTATTTATTCTTTCTGTTTTTAGGGGAACTTTCTCTGCAGAGCCAGCCGAAACCCTTGATTAGCCCCTAGAATCTATGGGTGCAATGTGAAATGGAGGGTAGAGAGAGTCTTCCTTCGGAGAGTGGTGTAGAGGGAAAAGTTGTAGTGGACGTAGAATGGTCCACAAATGAGGAGACGGCGGGGCCAGTACTGGAGGACCAGTTCAAATGGACCAATGACGAGAGTGAGGGAGAAGACGATGAGGAAGAGGTTAGTTTCAGCGAGAGGCCTCCGGTGGCCGTGATTCGTGATAAAAACCGGTCGTGGATGTGTAAGCATATTTCTTCAAAGGTGAAGGAGAACGATCTGAATGCGTTACGGCAAAACTATTGTGTTCCTGGTCGTGTAGTACTTTGGCTCCCTTATGAGGGCGAATAGGCTCACTGTCCCTCGATGGGGTGTGTAGCAGCAAGTATGAGGATGTTCGAGACTGGCTTTAGCATTCCACTCTCGTGACCTGTCACTGGGCTATTGAGGTTTTAGGGAATTACCCACTTTCAAATTACTCCTGCGAGCTGGAGGACCATAATTGGGGCCCTCGCTCTTTGGCAACGCAAAGGCTGTAGGTATCCGAGCCAGGAGGACTTCAACTCGTATCACGTACTGAGGGCCTCGTGCATCCAGGAGATGGTGGTTCCGTTCCATATATATGCTTGACCTAAGACTGAGACCTTAAACCTTTGGGGAAACCTGGTGAAGGGGGCGTCTGAATCTGTCCCCAACTGGAAAGAGAGTTGGTTTTGGGTAGAGGGCGAGTGGAGGAGCCCGTCGAGTCCAAGCGATGATGACACAAGCATCCCCACGAGCTATATGGAACCCAGTAAGCACGCTTTCAATTAGGTTTTTTTCACGAGCTAACGAAATGACAGTTAACTGTATTTCCTTTCTTGTTAGGTGGTGAACGAGGTCGGCCATTGACTTCACCATTTAGGGAGCAAGTAGAGATCGTTGCCCAAATTCCAGAGCATCACCGTGACATCATGGTATTGACGAAAGGGGACATTTTGGTCAGCATTGGCCTGTCGGTTCCCAAGACCGAACACATTTCCAGATATCTCAAAAACTGTAAGCTACTGCTCTCTCAGCAGGTTTATTATCGCTTTTCTGATGACTTGTTTTCTAATATTTGAGCGACCTGACACTTGCGCCTATTTTCTGGGAAAAAATATCTTTCCAAGGGCCAAATGCGGTTTTTTCGTGAAGCTAAGAGGAAGAGAGCTGCGTGGAAGAAAATAAGAGCTGCTCGCGACAAAGCTGAAGAGATGACGAATGCCGTACAACTTGTTGAGGCTCTGAGGAGACAGTAGGAGAAGAAAAATTTAAGGCAGGACAAGGCCGCTGGAAAAAGGCCTATGATAGCAAATAATATTGTCGTCTCTTAGCGACCTGGTAAATGGCAGTTGGCCATCCGGGAGCTCTTAGTCAACTTTTCCCCAGTAGCTCATGTGTCTTTTTTGGCCAGCGAGGAGCTATCTGGCAAGGGGCCTTTTGATCTGGTATGTGAGGACCTTTATCTCCTGGAGGATTTAGCTCGCTTGGCTGAACTGGAGAAACTGTACGGCAAAGAAGTGGTGTGGGGCTGGTCTAAGAAGTGGGAAGGCTTTGCTGTCAACTCGACAATTGGGGAGCTCCTGCAGGCTAGCGCCATGATG
>CAVNYN010249633.1:0-13899 GCA_963692815.1 Nyctanthes arbor-tristis
AAGGACAAGCGCCACGTAGGTGCCATCGTGCTTCAAAACTGCCACATTTCTGCTGAACCCGCATTGCTGGACGTTGATCCCAAAGTCCAGACAATCCAGGTATTCCTTGGGCGTCCATGGAAGGAGTACTCGAGAACCATCATCATGCAATCAAAACTGGACGCCGTTATTGATCCACAAGGATGGTCCCCATGGGTAGGAACCTATGCTCTTGACACTTGCTACTACGCAGAGTACCAGAACAAGGGAGCCGGAGCTAACACCGCTGACAGGGTCACCTGGAAGGGCATCCAGAAGATCACTCCTGAGATTGCCCAGAGTTTCACTCCTGGAAGATACTATCGAGGTGATCTCTGGATCAAACCCACTGGCGTTCCATATGACTCTGGCATGATCAAAGTCTAAACTTTTTTATATATACGGTCTGCTATTGCCATTCAGATCATATTATTGTAACCTTAACCATCACTCATGAGAATTCAAAACCTTCAACTTTTCCCTTTTTTCTGCTGCCTTATTTATTTATTTATTTATTTATCATATAGTTGTTGTTACTAAATTTTCACATTTAATTTAAATGTCGTAACATATAAATTAAAAAGTCACATATCAAATTTAAAAAGATATAATTAGTAAAAACATGTTTGATTTAATTAAAAAATATCTCAATGATTGAGTCACGCTCAATTAAAAAGTTACAAATAAAAATAAAAAAGTCACGTGTCTAAATTAAAAAATCACAAATGAGAGAAAGTCACATTTAATTCAAAAATGTTACATTGATTATGCTACATTTAAAGCATCTCCAATACAAAGTTAAGGTGGAATATCTTAGAATATTGACATTACATTTGTTGATGTCAAATTCTGCCTTTGACGCAACACACAGGTTTGTATTCGCGAGAAATTTGTATTTGAATCGATTTATGTAGTTAATGTGCAAAGGTAAGGAATGTTTGCAAGATAGTAAATGTGCTAAAGACAAGAAAAATGAGATTTTTGAGTCCCCCTTTTCTCAGCTTTGCTTGTCTCTATTTATAATGTCAGTTTGCCAGTTGCGTAGAGGCTATGATTACATGCATTTAATGCTGGGCCCATACGAATGGCCTATGTATCATATCAACTGGGATTTTACCTTTACTTTTCGACTAATGACTACTTAAGTTATGTGTGGGGCCAGTGGCCATCACTTTGCATTCAATGCTAAAGTCCCATCAGCCGTAAGTGATAAGGTCTCTCACGTGGGTTCCCAAGCAGGTGCTTAGCTGGCATGCTTATCAGGTCGCAGCGTTAAGTTGGGGCACTGTAAGCTCGTTAGCGTAGCGTCTGGTCGTCTTGAACCGCGAGAACTCAAGAATGGAGATTTACCTCTGAGGTCGCTAAAATGGGCTCTTTAGATCTTCTGGTTGTTTGGTCGTTAGGTCATTAAGTTGGATAAAGCGCTCCGAGCCGGCTCCCACTACCGTATAACCGTTGACCGTTGTTGATCTTTGACCCTTGCTGATCTTTGCAACATGGTGGCTACAACATTCAAAAAATGTAATGATATTAGTATATATGTGTCAAAGAATATTGATATTACATTTAAAAAATTCTTCAATGCAACAATGTCAATATTGTATGTTTGTCAAGTTATTATTAGAGATTTTGAAAAAAGAAAGAGAGAGAAATTTTTTTATTGGATAAATTAATGCTTAACATTATTATGGAGATGACATTTTTCATGATAATATCAAGTATTTAATGTATCAAATAAGTATTTTTTGTCAATTGTCAATTTATTTCATAATTATGACTATGCATTAGAGATACTCTTAATTAAAAAGTCATATATAAAGGTTAAAAAATTACATACGTGACAAAGAAAAAAAATCACTTTTCATATAAATTAAAAATCTTACATTAGTCATTTTAATTTAACTAAAAAGTCACATGAAAATTAAAAAGTTACAAATAAAAAAGTCGCGTTTATAAATTAAAAAGTTACATTTAATTTAAATATGCTACATTTTTTGGGTCACATTTAGGTAAAAAGTCACACACAATATACATACATGTGTGTGTATTAAAAAGTCACATACGAAAATTAAAAAGTCACAAATAAAAAAAATCACATTTAATTTTAAAATGTTAAATTTCTTGTATTACATTTAATTAAAAAGTCATGTATATCATTATATATAAAAATGGTGAATGAAGAAAAATCTTTTGATTTCCTTATTCATCCTTGCGTTTTTTGGAAAGTCCAAATTTACCCTTACTCAAAATAATTACTAATTTATTAATTATTAATTATTACTTCAAAATAAATAAATGAAGTTAGGAAAAATGAAAAGGCTAAGAAAATTATCTCAAAATAATTATTACTTAAATGACTATGAAATGAAAAGACAATCATCATTACTTAGTATTTTTAATCACTTCAAAATTAATATGTGAAATTCCCTTTCAAAAAAAAATGAAAAAGAAATTAAGTATATAACTAGTTACTTACTCCAATAATTATTATTACCTGAGGGCTTAAGAAACCAAAAGGGAAAAAAGGACTTTTTTTAAACCAAAAAAATTAACTCGTCAAAATCTTATTCTCCTTTTTTTTTTTTTTTGGGTTTGGATGTGGAGTTGACACATAAATGCTTTCTATTCCATACATACAATACAAAATATTACATTCACAATCTCAACATAGTATATGCATAAACGCGCATTTATTTAAATATCTTGATATAACCAACAATATAGGTAGATTTATAACATCATTCAAAATTCAGGTGCAATACATGTGCTAACAACTAGTATATTAAAAAGTCACATATCAAAGATAAAAAATCACACATCAAAGATAAAAAATCACACATAGAAAAGTCATATTTAACTAAAAAACACACATATAAATTAAAAATTCACATACAAAAATTAAAAAGCCAACTAGAAAAAGTCAAACTTAATTATAAAATTTTAAATTGGTTATGTCACATTTAATTAAGAAGTCATATATATAAATTAAAAAGTCACATATCAACTTAAAAAGTCACAGATAAAAAAAGTCATATTTACTTTAAATATGTTTTATTTTTTGAGTCACATTTAAGTAAAAAGCCTCACATACACGCGCACACACACAATATATCTATCTATTTATCAACATATTAAACCAATTTAGTGGTTGACTTTTTTTCCCGCCTAATTCGAAAATGAATATATGGTGGATAAGTCCTTTATTACTTCTTCTTCTGCCTTAAATGGACTGCCTTAAGCTTCATTCAGTAGAAAATAAAATGTACAATTTGGTCTAGAGTAATTACTAATTAGTGAACATTTTTAATTGCTCATTATATTGTTGTGACGTATTTAACATTTTGATTTCGTGTGCAGTATTATTAATGTATAAAATTAAAATATTTCAGTAGTATATGTGTTATAACAGAATAAATATATTTCGCTCTAGATAAGGTCACCAAGAGCAATGGATCTGAAATTTGTTTTGTGTCTTTGTCGTTTGGGGGGGGGGGATTGTTTATGTGTGTTTTACTTAGTTTATGTGTGTTTTAAGTATTCTGTTAACTGCATATTAATATGCATTGATGATAGATCGTGAATTGCGAATTTGCATACTATTATAAAATTTGTGATTTTCATTTTTTTTACAAATACTTGAGACTTTTTCATTTGAAGGTGAAGTGTGCACTTACTTTTTATACTGTGGATATTAGTTGCATAATAATTAAAAACAAAAATTATTCACTCAAGCACTTAAAATCAATATAATTGGATAACTAATGATAAAGAGATAGAATGAGCTTATGTATATGAATAACTCAATTATATATTCGCTTTTGAATTTCCTCTATAACTCGATTTTATTGGATTTCTTTGAATTTAGTGTTTCCGTGCAACGCACAAGTAAAGTACTAGTGTGTATATTAACAAATCACATATATAAATTAAAAAGTCACACGTCGAAAATAAAAAGTCGCAAATTAAAAGTCACGTGTACATTTAAGAAATCACGAACCAAAAGGCGACGCGTGGAGGGCGTAGGAAAAGAAAAATGGACACGGAAGCACAACAAACAAGCCCTAGGTGGCGTATCTGGGAAAGTATGGGCCGGAAAGAAATGAGTGGAAATTGCCGTATTTACATAAACTTTGGACGTATTTTACTAATTTTTTTTTTTACAAAATGAAGTGTATATCGTAATTTGCTCACTTTTTTACACATGTTTTAATCCAATAAGTAATGATAATTCGGGCCTGAAAAGCTTGTTTGATTCCTATTATTTTTCTAATTTATAATTTTATCTTCTATTGATTTAATATCTGATTTGACAATTGTTTAATTATAACCACATATTTTAAATATTTTTACATTTTCAATGCACATTCTACCTCTCTTCTTCCGCACATTTGGATAAATAATGAGCTCCTCTTCTTTTTTTTTTTTTTTTAAATCCAATTTAGAAGGGTAATTGTCACAAAAGGTCTCTACCTTTGAATTTCACTTGTTTGATTCTATTTATTCTTTTTCATTATAATTTCACATACTACTGATTTGACCAATAATTTGATAACTGTTCAACAGTTACCACAAATTTCAAATATCAATTAAATATACACTACTCATTTCAACACATTATAATTTCTCATTAAAATTTCATTATCATAATGATAAGAATGAAACAAAATTGGTTCTACATTAGATTCTTATTTGAAGAACATTTTGGTCCACTTACACTTTAATATTAAAAACATTTGCAAGGTTCCAAATTAATTAACATTATTGAAAAATAAAGATAAAATATTTTTTAAGGGCGAGAATAAATGGAGTAACTGGCAATGATTATGATTTGATGCAAAAAATGACTGATCGAAATTACAAACGGGATTGGAAAAATTAAAAAACTTTATTTTTTTCTTCTATTTATTCTCATTTTATCTTTTAAATACTTTTTCACTTCAAATTTTTGTTCAATCAATAAATTATGAACCTTTGTTTGATCAATTATATTTATATTGGACCTTCTTTGCATCTTTTTAAATCTTAAGGTGTAAGTGGACAAAAATGCCCTTCAAATAAGGGACTAATTTAGTACAAATGATGTATTTTGCTAAGAAAACATTAAAGAATTGGTGAAATTGCCAATAATTCAAAGATAATGACTAATTACACAAAAGTGTCCAAAGGTAAAGACCTTTTCCGTCAATAACCAAATCTAGAAACATGCGATTGGGAGGAATACTTGCAAACTAAATCATTATTATTATGAATCCTACTAAAAGATCTCCACAAATCAGAACTCAAGATAATCATAAAAAATCTAATTTCTAAATTTATATTGTTATTATAGGGATGGCAATGGGTGGTATGAGGGCAATCTACCCCACGCCCACCCTGTCTTAACATCTATAAATAGAATTTTGATTAGAGAAAAGCATGTCTAATATGACCACATTAGAAAATGGAAAATAGGGTTAATTTCACATTTCATCTCTAACTTTTACAGTTAGTATCGCATGGGTCCTCAATCTTTTTTTTGACTTACCAGGTCCCCAACCTTTCATTAATTTGCTTGTTTAATCCTTTTTAATGGTTTCCGTTAATTTTTCTATTAATTCCCCGACTAAATTACTATTATCCTTTATTTTTAAATTAAAAACACAAAGAATTCAAAAGTGTAATAAAAAATATAGATATCAAAAACGGGGTGACTCCCCCACCCCACTGTCGGAAAAGCATGGGGGATTCGCCCTCTATTTTTTGTCGTCGGAAATGCAACTTTCTCGGCGACAAAATTGTTGTCTGAAATGGCAGCACATGGGGAGCCCTCCTCCAAATTTTTGCCTGTCAAAAATGGCAGCTATGCTGCTAGAAATGACAGCAAAAAAATGAAGAGTTCCCCCATTTTGTACCGACCAAAGGGGTGCGCGCAGGTTTTACTTTTGACGTAGAAGTTTTGATATCTTTTATTTTTGAATTTCTTGTATTATTCTTTAAAATTAATTGTTTCCTAATTAGTTTATGTTACTTTTCCTATTTATTAGCAAATTCTGTTATAAGACATTAGTCAAGGTTTTAGGGTTTATGAACTGTAAGAGTATTTTTTTCAAGAGAAATATTTCTCTTACAATTCAAATTGTGTTTTCTCATGGTGAATTGAATTACACGCCTTTAAGAAGGATATTTGGGCTTTTTATTCTTGTTATAGTTATTTAATTTGTGTTCGTTATTCTCACTTCAAGTACAAATTTCAAAAGGTCAAACAATTGCAACTGGGTTTTTGGCTTTTTAGGGAATCACAGATTGATTCAATTGAAGGTTCACATACAGATTCTCATCAATTTCTTTTATCTGTCTCTTTCTTCATTTATATATTTATATAGTAAAAACTCCATCCCACAAAAAAAAAAAAAATCAAATTTCAGTTTTTTTACAAATATTAAGAAAAATACAATTAATAGTGTTAAAAAGGTAAAATCTAATATCATTTTTTAATATACCATCTTATTTATTAAATATTTCACTTTAAATAATATTATTTTATTTATTACAATGAACATTAAATAGAGGTATAAAAAATAATATTCCAACAATATTTTTAAAAAGAAAGTGTCTTATAGTTTAAGACAGGTGAAAAGGAAAATTAGACATCCTTTTGTGGCACAAATGTACTACAAGTCAATAGCGCTTGATTATCTCTCTTTGTATTTTTTATTTTTATTTGTTTAATATCTATCCATATTGCTTACTACTGTTTTTCGACTTTTCACGTAACTGCACGGGTAGTAGCTAGTTTTGATACTATTTGCCATTTAAGTAGTGCCATCTTAAAAATATCTCTACGCAGAAGCTTTGGCACCCCTTGAGCCTTGACGGACAGATTTTTAAACGAGCAGAATATCAAGATTCATGGGGGTCGAGATGGATTGCTTGAGTGTTGTTCACAGTCTGAGCCCGTGTAATGATTTGTTCCATTTTAACATGATATTATCTGTTTTGAGTCTAATCACACAGTATTGTTTTTGAGTTTTGACCTAAAAGGTCTCATATCAGTTAGAGTGAGTCTCTTAACTTATAAATTGGTCTCATTTTTTGTATATAAACTGGTCTCACTTTCTGTTCCCAAATGATGTGAGATTGAGGCTCTCACAATCACCCAACCTAAGACGGCACAACGTCCTCGTTGGCCACACTTCTGGTTGGACACTGTTCTGATACCACATGTAATGACCCGCTCCACTCTAACATCATATGGTCCACTTTGGGCCTAACCTGCAAAGTTTTGCTCTTGGGTTCTCATCCAAAAGACCTCATGTCAGTTTGAGTGGGTCTCTTAACTTATAAACTGGTCTCACTTTCTCTACTTAGATGATGTGGGATTGAGACTGTCACAATCACCCAATCTAAAGAAGCTCAATGTCCTCGTTGGCCACACTTCTGGTTAGGTATTGCTCTAATACCATCTGTAATGACCCACTCCACTTTGACATGATATTGTTCGCTTTTGGCCTAACCCGCACAGTTTTACTCTTAAATTCTCACCCAAAATACCTTATGTCAGTTGGAGTAGGTCTCTTCACTTATAAACTGGTATCACTTTTTCCACCCAAGCGATGTGGGATTGGGGATGTCAAGGTTGACTTTTTAAGATGGAACCTTAAGTTTTAATAAGATTGAGGTAAAAAAGATACACGAGATCAATTTGAACACTTTCCAAATAAAGTTAGCAGTTATATCGAGACTCTTTAAAGCGTTTTTTATTGTGATAGCCTCAATCTCATATCGTTTGGATAGAGAAAGTGAAACTAATTTATAAGTTAAGAGACACATTTCAACTGATATGATGCCTTTTGAGTGAGAATCCAAGAGCAAAATTTAGCGGGTTACTCTCAAATAGGCCAATATTATGTCAGAGTAAAGCGGTCATTACAGATAGTATCATAGCAGTGCTCAACCAGAAGTGTGGCCAAGAGAAGGTGAGACAGTTTATAAGTTAAGAGACACACTCTAACTGACATGAGGCTTCCTGGGTAAAAATCCAAGAGTAAACTGTGCAGTTTAGGTTCAAAGCAGACAATATCATGTCAGAGTGGAATGAGTCATTACAGACGATATCAGAACAGTGTCCAACTATAAGTGTGGCCAAAGAGAACGTTGGACTATCTTAGGTTGGGTACTATAAGTGTGGTCAAAGAGGACGTTAAACCCACTTAGGTTGAGTGATTGTAAGAGTTTCAATCCCACATCATTTGGGTACAGAAAGTAAGACAAGTTTATAAGTTAAAAGACTCACTCTAACTGACATGATACCTTTTGAGTGGAAGTCCAATAGCAAAACCGTACGAGTTAGACCTAAAGAGGACAATATCATATCAAAATAGAGCGGGTTCTTACAGCTCGAGTTTGGAATATCATCCCGATGGCCTTATTCTTTGCAAAATTATATCAATTTTAGCTCTATGGAATATGGATCGTAATTTTAGCTCATATCTTCTCATTTTGTTTGTAATTGGATTGATAGGACTCCAAGGTTTCTTATTGCAACCATTCGCCATGATTTGCGGAAGGAATACACTCCCCTTCAAAAAGGGCAAAAATGGAGTGTACAAAACATGAGTCACGTGTCATAAAATGAAATAAAACGTTTTGACTATTGAACACACTTGGGTGGACGGAATTTATGCGCAATTTGACTTTCCACTCAACTTTAATTAGTACTTCTTTAAGTCCTTGTTAATGTTCCGTTTTGTTATATGTAATTTGAGGTGTCAAATTTTGATTGACGAGATTGTAAAAAGGGCAACAGAAAGTGTACAAGTAATCTGCCCAAAAAAAAAAATTTCTTAATAGACTACAAAAATGAAAATTACTAAGATGGATAAGAGATAAAAGTAATGTGAACGAATACGAATCAATTCTACACTTAAATAAAGTCTATATAAGAGGAATAATAATCAAGAAATTGACAAAAAATGTAAAATCTAAATCGAACTAGTCACCAGTGCCGATCATATTTTGTGAAACAACCAAAAGCAATTGATTTTTCTAGAAAATCCCCTATAAACCGTAATGTGGTCCCCTTGAACCGATGCATATACTTCCTTAGGTGGGGACGGCTTTTAAGTCCTCTAATAAACAAAATGATTATCTACAAAGAACGAGTAATACAGTCGAACAAAAATTGTATAACCACGTCTACAAATACATGGATATAACAATTTAAACAATAATATCAAAAAGCACAAATTAGAGTACCAAAAGGTGTAAAGCAAATATTTCAATAAACTGCTTTAGTTTGCACCCTTCTACTCCCCCGCATCATAAAAAAATCTGTAACAATACCAAGAACAGTTCCCTCTTAATTTAATGATCATTTTATTTAATAGAAATTTTATTGCAGTACAAAAATAAAAACTTGCCAAATGAAACAAAAAATGTGCATGTCAAAATGAGAATCAAACACCACTTTTTCAGTTTCTTATCGCAAAACATGCATGTTCCACGTTTCAGTAAAATTTATTCATCTAATTTTGCAATCTTTATCTCATTAGTTTAGTTAAACATTTAATAAAATAAATAAATCACTTTATCTAATTATCTATACCCACGTTCTAAATAATGTAGAAACAAGTCAAACAGTTTAAATTAATTGATTAAATAAAGTTGTCTCAATTGACATCCACAACAATATATCATCAACAAATTACCAAAATCAAGAATGAATCACTAATCAGACAAGCCATTCAAATCAACAGATTAAATAAAATAAAGCTATCTCATTCCTCAACTCAACAAAATCACCAAAAATAAAGAATGGGCAAGGCATCATTTATTTCACAAATATGTTTCCATGAATTTGATTGCTAAACACTGCTTACAGAACGAAAGCCCAAAAAAGCACCTATTTTATGTTGAGTTGTGTTATTTAAACAAAACCACATACAAAATTCTAACAAAACTGACACATGGCACAATCTTTTTTTCAGCACATCACATCATTTTCACATCAATACCACTCACTTATAACACTTGTCAATTTTGTCACATTTTTTATCCATTCTTTTCTCCATTTAAAATTATTCATTTTATGTTTGTTTTTTACGTACCTAGTAGTCATCATTTACCACCAACAAAACACTCATTCACGATTTAGTTTCCCAGCAATATAATCGTGCGTTCACAGCTTCACCGACAAGTCGTTTACCATCAATTGCTTTTACACGGTCGACAATCGATCTTCTTCAGTTCACAAATTCGTTTTCTAATTAATTAATCTGATTTAGGGTTTCTTTTTGGGGTTTTCACTGGAATTGGTCTTGCTATCAATGTTTTGGATGTTTTTGGATTACACAAAAATCGAGAATACTAGTAGGCTAGTACGTTCCTACAAGTCCGGCTTATCTCATGTTACGAGCTTTATGGCTTATGCGGCGAAAATCTAACAAAAACGACCCCACTAATTAGAGGGCCGCTTTTGTTAAATTTCCGCCACGTAAGCCATCTATCTCTTTAACAGGAAACTTATCTATCTCCTTAACAAATTTCACGTTCCTACATCTAAAATGGTCTCTGTCAATTATTTAAATTATTGAATATATTTTTTTCGGCCTCCTAAGCCTAGTCTGCCCGTACGTACCTATTGTCCTTCTTATTAGCATACCATAGTTTCTAGGATGGGTGGATTCATCACTTCCAATAGAGTAATGCTGTTTAGCACTATTGATACTTGACATCATATAAATGTGGTATTAAATGATAAGTCAAATCAAGTAGGTTCTTTATTCATGTATTTAATTTCACTTATCATTCAATGTCATATTAGTTACCACGTAGACTGGTGCTAAACACCACTGATACTACATAATATTATTCCCTCCAATAATATAGTTGTACATAACTCTTGAATCCTGTTGTTTTTAACCAAACTAATCCTAATAAGCAATGCTATATATTTATATTGGAAATCAGTCTCTAGTATAACTGATATTTTCATATTGATCGCGTGGATAATTTTACACCATAGAGACATCCACATATTTAATATCCAATAAGAAAATGTCAAGTGAACGAATCTCCAGTCTAGACAAATGTTGGATGTCATCACCAAAATACATGTCAATTAGCTTAAGTGATACTAGGAATCACCTTTAAAATCACAAGGCCTATGAGACCAAGGTTTGAGGATCAATCTATGGGAGACGCAATTCCTAATTAGAGAATTTACAAAATTTTGAGAGGACCACATATAAAAATACAGTAATGATATCCCACTAAATGTATGGCGGGATTATCTAGCCATATACACACATAGCTGAAGATTATTGGGACAACTGTGTAGGCCCTATAAACGAAGGACCTACTATGTATAGATTTCTCTAATAATCTCTCGCCACATGTGTGTAATTCCGCCATACATCTGGCTAGATATCATTTTTATATAAAAATGCTATAATGATCTCCTACTAGATATTTGACGAGATTATCTCTCTATACACACGTATAGTGAGAGATTATTGGGACAACTGTATCGACTGTGTAGATTTCTCCAATAATCTCTCTTTACGTGTGTGAGATAATCTCGCTATATATCTGGTGGAATGTCATTTTTTTATACAAATATAGTAATGATCTCCCACTAAATATATGATGAGATTATTCATCTATACACACGTGATGAGAGATTATTGGGATAATTCTGTAAGCTCTGCATGCAAAGGGCGCACTCTATTTATATTTCTTCAATAATTTTCTGCCACGTGTGTTTATAGTGGGAGATCACTTTTATATAAAAACATAGTAATGATCCTTTGCTAAAAAAAGCAGTAATGATCATTTTTATAAAAAAACACAATAAGGATCCTCTAGCGGGATATTCGTCAGGTCGGACATAGTCTAAAAAGGACATGGGGACAACAAATAACATTATTCAATTCTAATTGATCGATCCCTTGCTGTTTCCTTGCAATAACACACGCCGGGGCAACAAAAAAAAAAAAAAAAGAGTTTGGACCCTCTCTCCATTTACCACTCGATAACACTATAGTGTATATAACACTATATATAATAATATCATTGGTTTTAAACACCCGGTTCACTTGACATTATATAATAAAGTTAAATTAATTAGTTCACGTGTGTTTACTTTTAATTTTACTTATTATTTAATGCGATGTGTGCTGCCATATAAATTAGTGTTTAACACTACTAGTACTACCTAACATTATTTACAATGAATAGCAAATAATCTTAGAAAACTTATAGCTTTTTACGTTTCTATATCGCCAATGAGGCCTAGCTCGTTTAATTAGTAGGCTAGGTTGAGATTCTTTGATTCTCCTGAATAGACTATTTTTCTACATTTATTTATAGAATGGGGGTTTGCATTGGCTACGTTCTTTATACTGTGTTTCAATAAGACATATATATGTTTGTATTTGTATTTCTATAATACAGATTTATAATTATGCTTTTCAAAAAAATAAAAAAAAATGTTGACATGTCAAGTAATTAAATCGAAATAAACCCGCCCGATCCACCGGCATCTAAATCGAACTAGTCACCAGTATCGATCATATTTTGTGAAACAACCAAAAACAATTGATTTTTCTAGAAAACCCCCTATAAATAGTAATGTGGCCCCCTTGAATAGATGCATGTACATCCTGAGGTAGGGAAGGCTTTTTAAGTACTCTAACAAACAAAATGATCATCTACAAAAAACGAGTAATACAGTTAGGTAAAAATGGTATAATTATAACTACATCCACAAATACATGGATATAACAACTTAAACAATAATCCTTAGATGGGGGTGGGTGTTTCTTCCTTTTTCTATTTTTTTCTTTTTAACATTTTTAAATATTTCATTTTTAAAATTAAAAAGGTAAAGGTATATTCGTCATTTTAATAGAAAGTTAAGTGAATAGTAGCAAAAGGGAAGAATTGCGTGCATTTATTCAAAGGTTGAGGACACAAGTGAGAGAAGAAAAAAGGTTAGAGACCAAACATATTCTTAACTCAAAAGTTGAAAACGATGTGTGAAATTAACCCGATATAAGAGCATGATTAGTGTTTAGGTAAAAACTCAAATTTGGGGTAAAAACCCAAATATGAGTTTTTACCTTCAAAAAAATCAAATTATGTATAAGAGAAGGGGGGAAAACGCATTTTGGGGGGTGGGGGAGGGGGGAAGGTAAAAGAGGAACTAAATTTAGCACGTCTTTTACCTTCCCCTTCATTCCTTAAAATAGTATATAATGAAATTTAAAAAAATTATACTATGTAAAAAATTGAATATAAATTGTATAACAAAAAAATAATGACAAAATAATGTGTAAAAAAATTTAAAAAAATAAACAAAATCTTTTAATATATTTTCTCCTCAATTTTTTCTCCTACACATCATTTAAAAATAAGTTTTTTCCACTTTAATTTTTTTCTCTCCACATTAATTTTGCCCTGATAATGATGAATAAGCAAAGCAATGTTCCACTGTTGTTGTATTGAGTCCGGATCTGCTGTCCCCAAACCCTGTCTCGCTTGCTGTCCGTCCAATAAAATCCTTACACGTGTTTATTTAATTTACAAGTCAATATTTTCTTAGTTAATCAAATATTAATTAATTAATTAATTAAACACGTGTAAGATTTAATTGGGGGGACAGCGAGCAAGACGGAATTTGGGGACAACAGATCTGGATCCTGTTGTATTACACGTTTGATTAGAGGTTGGATGCACCGTTTTCAAAGCTTGGTTGGGTTGGGGCTACTTTCACCTTTCTGCACGTGAATCATATTTTGAGCTCTCTCCTCTAATAATGCCTACGACTACGGTTATCAATCGTCCATTTCTTCCTCATGCCTACCCTCCCCTCCACAATCGACCTTTAAATTCCCATCGAAC
>CAVNYN010249640.1:6673-58903 GCA_963692815.1 Nyctanthes arbor-tristis
CCCCCCCCCCCCCCCCCCCCCCCCCCCCCCCCCCCCCCCCCCCCCCCCCCCCCCCCCCCCCCCCCCCCCCCCCCCCCCCCCCCCCCCCCCCCCCCCCCCCCCCCCCCCCCCCCCCCCCCCCCCCCCCCCCTTCTCTAGATAGTTTCTGGAAGCCCAAAGCATATATATAACTACAAAGGAAATGTATAATTGAAATTCTTAATTTTTATCACTTCATTGCTGCTTTTATTTTTATCTGTTCCTTTCTCCCTCAGTATCAACTGTTAACGAATTTCTTGTCAATGTTAGAATTGATATCTCAGGAATAAGTAGCGTGAAAGTTTCCTGTGCAGTTTAGACTCATAGATTTTTAAATGATTGTGCTGCTCATTGCTTCTACCATGTGCAGGCAGATTGAAATTGATAGCAAATTCTTGGAGGCACAAAATATAATGGATTACAGCCTCTTGCTAGGTGTTCATTATCGAGCACCTCAACACCTATGCTCTCTCATATCTTACAGCCAGAAGATATCAGCTGATGGATTGGGTGTTGTTGCAGAAGAAGGTTGGTTTTTTACATACCATAATATTGTTAATAATCTCGTGAAAATGAGGTTTTCTAAACTTCTCAAACAAAAAAGATGAATTTGAGCAAATGCCAAATGTTGGTTGCTCTTTATATTAATAAAATTATTCAATCGAGACGAACGACTCATCCAAGAAATAGACGGCCTATTTATGCTTTAGCTGCCAAGAATTTCACATTATGCTTTGGTTGCTCTTTATTGAGTGCGGTGACATGAGCAATCACCTATGTTGCATAGACACGAACACGTGTGTCGGACACGTCACGACTCGGACACGTCAACACGTGATTTTTCAAAAATATAGGACAAGGACATGGACACGTTGATTTCAAGTACTTTAAAATGTCAAATTTGTATATTAACATTTTCATTTTAGTACTTTTTCATATAGGACACTACAAGAATATTAGAATACTTAGCCTAGGGAGTGTCTTAAAGTATCTCTATAATATTTAGACATTTAAAAACATGTATAAAAAGTAAAATTCCTACACATGATTTATCAATCCACATAACAAAGTGTCCAAAGAGTGTTGGCGTCAGATACGACACGATACGTATCCGACACGGACACGTAGGCCTGTAGAAGTGTTCGTGTATCATAGGTAATCACCACAATCGGCCTTGCATTTCTTGCTAAGCTTAGTATCTTCTCTGATTTACGACTTCAGTTTTGCTTCATTTTCAATGTGCGCAATTACTCTATTACCATGGAAGGATCTTTTTTTTTTTTTTTTTGGCTGTAAATCTTCTTGAAAATGTGGGGATTGATACTCTCTTCGCATCATATTCATTTCACGGGCCTAGTTTTTGATATACTTCCGATCTGTTATCCATTATTGCTAATTCTACATACCCCCACTGTTGACAATAAGCTCATTACCTTCAACTGCTGATTGTGCCACCTCAGAGTCGATGGAGGATGAAATATCTCCGCAAGGCCTTGTTTTGGTCCCTCGCGGAGCTGATGACAATAGTGTTGTTATTGGTCCTCACATCAGAGGTAGCAGATTGAGAGCATCAATTGCAAGTGGAGCAGAGGAAGTGGATCTTCTCCTTCCTGGTACAGCAAGGTACTTCTGGCAAACTTTGAGGGATATTTATATATATATATATATATATATCAGACACATATTTGTTCTCGTTTTAAGTCTGCCATAAGCAACTGGCTTTTGGTATATGATTTTACATTCTCAAAAAAATGCAAGAGTTTTAAGTTAGAAACAGAGGCTGAATTCATTACTGATGTACGCAAAATGCTGAAGCCTAGATTCTTTCCAATTAGATTAGAAGAATTGATTGAACAACTACGGGCACAAGCATGTTTTTACCACAAGAATATGGTCTGACCTAAGCAGATAATTTTGAAATGAAAGTAACAAAAACTTAGGACTCCTTCTCTTTGCTGTTTTCCGTTCTTCTAAAAATCGAAAACCTGTTTATTCTCATATTTTTCAGAAGAGTAATGCTATTTAGCACCACTGGTGCTTGACACCATATCAAGGTGGCATTGAATGATAAGTCAAATCAAATGGGTCCTTTATTCATGCATTTAATTTCACTTATCATTCAATGCCACGTTAGTTGCCACATAGACTGGTGCCAAACACCACTGGTGCTACATAGCATTATTTTTTTCAGAATGCAATTTTGAAAATAAGGAAAATTTTTGAGAAGAAAGTACAGATCAATATTTTGTCGTTTTGAGTATTTTCAATCTTAGAAATGGAAAATGGAAAATACCCAAAATGTGGAAAACAAACTGAAGATTGAAACATGAAAAGAACAGGAATGTTTTATGTTTCGCTGAGTAAAATCAATGTCATTGGGAAAGAATAAAAAGCTCTGTGTCTTGTTCTATGACTATTTAGTAGCGTCTATACCGCTGATCAAACCTGTCCCGAGAAGGTTGATGCCGAATTTTTGAGTATCTTTCTGTCCATTGAGGTTCATAAATTAAAACTAACTGTACGTGGTTTCCCTCAACAGGCTCCAAATCCAGCTTGGAGTGAACATGCCAGCAAGAGCGGAACAAATTCCCGGAAAAGGTGATACACAGATATTTCATGAGGTGTACGATGTTGTCTTATACTTGGGTATTATTGACATATTTCAAGAGTACAACATGAGTAAGAAGATTGAGCATGCATATAAATCAGTTCAATATGATTCTGTATCCATATCAGCAGTCGACCCTACGTTCTACTCTCAGCGCTTCTTACAATTCATTCAAAAGGTTTTTCCGCCAAACACTGTACCAGGTCAGAAGCCCTGAACTCTAAACATAAGTGGCTCTGTTCAAAATTTCGCCTGCCAGTTCAATGTATTTGCCTCAGTGAACAGATGTGTAACGCTTGCATACCCTCCCTCCATTTTTGCTTTCTATATAGGCTATAATGAGGCTCATGGGTATCTCTTAAAGTTTTTTGTTCACGAACTTCTCTATTTTTCTTATAGTCTTTCATTATATGATGATGAAGCTAAGATCTCATTTCATTTGTTTCTTGCATCTCCTCTCTTAAAAAGCTTAAAAACTTTAATCATAAATGAGAACAAAAGTTTTCGACTTGAACCCAAATTTGTGAGGGAGGTGGAACAAAAATTTCATTTTATGATTTTTCTGAAAGTTGTATCTTTTTCTCCTGAACAACTAGAAATACCACTGCATGAAAGCCTACGTCATATTCTGGCCAATTGGGTATGCCAACCTCTTGAGGTGGTCCGTTTCTTAGTCTCGTTCTGGTATCATACATATGGCACTATTTACCAATATGGCCATGTGACGTACATTGAACACACCACATGATTGGACAATAAATCATTTTTAATCCAACTCCATGTAATGAAATTTAACCGCCTCACCTCAGAAACCAGACCCTTAATTTGCAAAGTGAGATCGACTAATTTGATTCTCGACTATCGTATGAGGTGGGTGAGAGTAGACTAGGTAGCGGGTATATACTAATCGTTTTACAGAATCAATCATTCGTTTTGTTAATGTATTAATACAATAGTTTCTTGTATTTTAGAACTGTATTAGTGTATTAACATAAATCAATCATTGGTTCTACAGAAATTTTTGAGTATATACCTACCACGTTTCTCCTAGAGCATCTCCAATGCTCTTGCCATCCAAATTGGCGAAATTCAAATTTTCTAGATTGTGGCACCTTTTGAAATATTTAGATCGGATTTCTTGGGGAGCTACACGGGTTGTTTTTGGATAGAGTTTGCGCATTGGAGATCATCTACTCAGTATGGTTACAAGAAACAGGCAAAAAGGACTTATTTGCATTCACATAAAAATGCAACAGCAGAGACTTGCACAGCATTACCAGATATGCGAATATGAAAGCTTTGACTAAATTCAATTTAAAAAAAAAAAAAAAAAGAGAGAAAAGAAAAGAAAAATAAGAGAAGTCAATAATATAAAAACGTCTATTTCAATATTAAAATAGAAATGATTTGTGAAAAAGAGTTTATAAGTTATTATTATTATTATTATTATTATTATAGAGGGGAGGGAAATTCTAAGAGGTACAAGTGTAGTTAGGACCCAGAACCTGACTCGGAATTATTATTAGAGTTTATTACATTTAACGTCTTTAACTTTTTAACTTTTCATCGATTACGTCTATAATATTTAATTTTTCATTTTAATGTTCACAACATTTTAAAAGTGTTATACTTAGTGTCTCCGTGACGAAAACCGTCTTTTCTACCATTAAAGTCGAGGGTATTTTGGTAAACTATAAAAAAATTAATATTTTAATATTTAAAAGGGAGGGGGAAGAGGGAACTACCCCTCTCCAAAAGGCTGTCGGAAATAGTAACACTTTGCTACTATTTCCGGCAACACGGGGAGGGGAGGGGAGGGGACGTCGGTTCGGTCGGGCCGGTTTGGGCATGGACCTGAGCCCGACCCAACCTAAAGTCGGGTTCTTAATTTTCAAATCGAGACCGGCCCGATAGGGCCGGTCAACCCGACCCGAACTAGTCGGTTTTCTAGGTTTTGGGCTTTTTTTCTTTTTATTTTTTTCCCATTTAAAGGTTGACCCAAATTGGTTGGAGGCCCAAAAGAACAAACAAAACCTAATATGTTAAACAAAGCCGTCAATCTCTCACTCTCTCTTATCTCTCTCTCTCTCTCTCTTTATATCTCTATCTCTCGGATCTCTCTGAAGTAGACATGACGGTGGCGATGATGGCGGTCAGTGGCAACAACAGCGGCGAAGGTGTAGCAGGTCAGCGGCGGCGACGGCATGGGCAAAAGCATCAGCAGCGGTCGAGGACAGGTAGATGGAGGCGAAACAGCAGCTGCGGCCAAGCGTAAGAGCCACAGCGGTGGCCAAGGCTGATGGAGGCGCGGCGGCGGCAGTCAAGCAGCGGGGGCGATGAGTCAGACACTGGTAGTTTGGTTGTTTGAGTAGGTCGATGATTTAATTCTAAATTGTAAAATTAGGGTTTCAAATTTTAGTGGGTTGATTCTAAATTGGAATTTGTAAAGTGGGTTGAGAAAGTAATAGTTTGAGTGGGGACTTGATTCTAAATTGTAACTTTCCCTAAATTTCACTAAATTCATGCCATACAGTGCCTATACTTTTCTGGAAGCCGTTTTCAAGACAAAAAAAAAAAAAAAAAAATTCGGTTCCAACCGGTTTAACCTAACCGGGTTGGTCTTATTCGGTTCAAATCTGGTTTGGAAGGTTAAAATCGAGAACCGAACCAGTTTGGTTCGTCAGCTTAAAAACCGTAGACCAACCCGGTCTACTCAAAAACTAAACCGAACCCAGTTTGGTTTACCGGTTTCGACGCCCACCCTTAGAAGGGACTCCCCCGTTTGGCTGCCGAAATGGTGGCAATTTTGCTGCCATTTCCGGTAGCAGGGGTCCCCTTTTTGACAGCCAAAAAAAGGGGGGAGTCTCCCTCGTTTGGCTGAGATCGGAAAATGGCAGCAAATTGCTGCCATTTCGACAGCCAAGCCGCTGCCATTTATGGCAGCTAAAGGGAGGAGCCCTCCCCAACGAACCCCGATTCTGCTAGAAACGACAGCAAAATGTCATCATTCAACCACCCCCCCCCACCTCTTTTTTTATTTTTGGTTTCCTTTTTTTTAAACATTAAAATATTAGTTTTTTTTTTTTATTTTATCAAAATACCCTTGACTTTAACGGCAGAAATAGACGATTTCTGTCACAAGATGTTAAATGTAACACTTTCAAATGGTTGGAAACGTTAAAACGGAAAATTAAATGTTAGAGACGTAATTGATAAAAAATTGAAAGGTTAGGGACAAGTCTAAGAGGGAAATTCTAAGAGGAACGAGTCTAGTTAGAACCCGGAACCTCTAACCCAAAATGCGAACATCTTAATCACTATAGCACAATTCGAACCACATGTCTACAGAAGAAGATTATTATCATCATTATGATCATCATCATCATCATCAATAACCTTTGATATGCTAAAAGCCTAACACTAGCGGTAAAGACTTGTTCAAGGGAGTCTAAACCCATTAATCTGCCGATATTGTTTCTCTTCCCCGCGTAAAAATATATGGAAATAATACTATCGAAACAAAGCCATGAAAAAGTGTGATAATTCCCAGACAGGCAGACAGCCTACGACCAAAACTGGTCAAATTAAAATACGATACAAGCCTCAAGAATTTGGCCTCATAAATGATTACTACCGAACGAAATACTCTGTGCACTCAAAATTAAACCTATAAGTAGAATTCACAGAATATATTGAGGACAAGTTTCCATTTTAACTCACTGCCACTTCATTCACTAGCTTCAAAATTTTACTCACTTATGAATTGACTGATACAGCACTAACAGCCTCTTCCAATATTCGCCGAGCTTCTGTCCCAGGATCGGTGAGCTCAACCGGAGTCTGTCAACATTAAATGATAAGAAACCAGAGAGTATAGAAATAGAGACTAAGATAGAGTTACATGTTGCACGCTAACCTTATCGTAAATATTTTTTGCAGTTGGGGAAGCTCCAGAAGACAACAACAATCGTATTACATCCTCGTATTCTCCTCTAGCAGCATGGTGTAGGGGCTACAAAAAGAAACCAATAACAAACTATTCAACTTATGCAAAAACAACAGTACTTGGTTTCAAATAACCTCCTTGCCAGGCAACTAAATCAATATGTATAACATCTGCAAATCTAAACAGTACTTCTCAAGAAAAAGGACTCACAGTGTCACCTTCGACATCAACAGTTTCTAGCATTCTTTTGACACGATCTGGATCGTTAGCCCGGTTTATAAGAAGTTCGACTACTTCTGTATATCCTGCAAGTTATTTCAAGAGGAAAATAAAAGAATATTTGAAATGCTAAGAAAATGAAGGGCCAGTAGCGGGGAAAGTTGCTAACAGACCTCCTGCACATGCATCATGCAATGGGATTGCCCCATCTTCATCCCTCGCCTCCAAGTTAGCTCCCCTTTCTAACAGATACTGCAGCAAATAATAAAAATTTTCCAGCGTAAGGCACTATTGGAGCCTATTCTGTAGCAACAAGAACATCCTTATGTTATGATTAAAAAAAAGGGAGAAAAGCTGCAGATGTGAATCAATCAGTAGACTCAAACGATTCACCTGGACACAAGGCAAATGACCATACAAACAGGATAGGTGAAGAACAGTGTCCCCATCTTCAATTGGTTCATCAATGCTACCGTCAAAATTATCTAAATCCAAAAATTTGTAATTGCATTAGACATAATAATGAATTGCAAACACCAAAACCCCATCTTCAGCCCACACGGAAGCACACGCGGGCGCACACACCCACCCCAACACTATAAGCAGCCATGAAGGTGGTATATTGGTATTGATGAACATGAAACCAGCTAGCAAAGATGTAGACGATAAACAATCCCCCTTATTTAAAACAGACAAGTTATGGTAAATTGAAAGCTGCATTGCCGTCACTTTTTCTCTTTTGACAAGACATTTCCTACATCACATGAAATTATGCAACAATATACATTCACAAGTTAAATCATCCAGAGGTTTGAACAATCTTATTTACTACATAAACTCAAAAGCTTAGGACATGTTCTCTTTTCACAATATTTTCAAGAAAAAATTTGTAAAGAAACCTAATGAGAACAAGCAATTTTTATTTTCTTAATTGTCGCTGAGGATAGAAGAAACTAAAACACCAAGAGAACATGCCCTGAGTTTAAATAATTAAATCAGCAAACCATAAATCCTCAGTCTTTCCCCCTTCCTTTTATCGTTAACTGCAAAATTATTAATTAAATCCCATATTTTCCCTATTAACAGTCAATTAGCACATGTACCTGTTAAATCACCCGAATCTGGAAGTTCCAATTTCAGTGTAAGATAAATAAATTATCCTGTACAACCATGTATTCATACCAAGGGCGTGACGGAGGGCGTCAAGGTCGCCAGCCTCTGCAGCCTGGACTAAAGGGCGAAGGTGGAGAGGGATGTCGGAATGATCGATGTCTTCTTCTTCCGCGAACTCGACACCTTCTTCCTCGAAGAGAGCCACGTCATCCTCATCGCCGCCCGGTACTCCGTTCCGTCGACCGCCGGGCACCGTCATCTCGCTGTTCGATCCGTCTCCTTTTGTTTGCTAGACTAAAGCCGCAGGGTTCTAGAGAGAGATGAGGGCGGCCCAGCAACCCGGTTTTTGCAATAAAAGGAGAGGACAAAAATAATTGGACAATTTGCAGAAAAGGCCTCTAATGTTTTGAGTTATCTTCGAAAATGGAACCTAAACTTTCATTTTCACTATTAGACTAATCCTCCCGTTCCTACAATAAGAGCATCTCCAATATAAAATTAAAGTAAAATGTCTTAAGTATATATGTGTAAAAAAATATTGACATTACATTCAAAAAATCTTTTAATACAATAATGTCAACATTGTATATTTACCAAGTTATTATTAAGGATTTAAAAAAAAAAAAAAAGAGAAAATTTTTTATTGGATAAATTAATGCTTAAGGTTGTTATTGAAAATGTCATGAGATAACATTCTCCATAACAACGTTAAGTATTTCATGTGTCAAATAAATATTTTTTTACCAATTATCAATTTATTTCAGGACTATGACTATACATTGGAGATGCTCTAAGAGAATTTCCAATGGAACAATAAAGAGCATTTCCACAGGACCACAGTGTATGTGTGACACAAGGGACGGACATTGACATTACATGATAAGTTCTTCAATGCAAGGTGTCCGTGGTGCTTATGTAACAAATTATGTAACAAATTATTATGATTTTTACAAAAAGACAAAAGAGAGTGGAATTTAATGACTATATGAAGTGAATAAAATCGATAGACATTATTAGGGCGATGTCATCTCTAAACACGTGATTAACAGTGTCAAGTATTTAATAGGTCACATATGCATTCTTTTACCAATTATCAAAAGACATTGTCTTAATATTGTAATGTCATCTCTAAACACGTGATTAACAGTGTCAAGTATTTAATAGGTCACATATGCATTCTTTTACTAATTATCAAAAGACATTGCCTTAATATTGTAGCGTTTGAGACAATGTAAAACATCTCCAATGCAAATTTGGATGTGTATTGTGGAGAATAGGGGTGGGCATCCAGCCCGCAAATCTGCCACGAACCCAACCAAAAACTGACGGGGGTTCGAGCGGGATGGATAACCCAAAAAACTCAAAAACTAAACTGAAAACCCGACTCGAAATTGCCAAAACCTGCCCCCCATCTGAGCCCAGTTTGGGTTGGTTTCATGCTAGGATTTTCCCAACCTAAACTAGTTGGGTCGGTCTCCTGTTGGGTCCAAAATCAACATACTTGCCCGATGCATACCCCTAGTGAAGATGATACATGAGAGAGATAGAGAGAATGATCTCTTTCATTTTTCACACCTATTAAGAAAAGTTAACTAATGTGATTGGAAAAGTATAATTTAAGAATATATTTACCGATATACCCTTTGATCTATTCCATACTCCACCTTAATTATTCTTTCTTTTTTTAATTATTATCATACATAATAAATAAGGATATATTAGAAAATTAATAGGTTACTTAGGGAAAAGTGAACTATAATTTTTGATGAAGGAAAAAGGAATTAGGGACTATCTCTGCATAATGGAGGGAGTATATTTTATTTAAAGAGGAATACTACTGGAGATAAGACAAATATCCATCAACTTTGCAAGCTAATCAAACATAATGCACATTCACCATATTATTTTGTTTTAAAAATTTTCAAAAGTTGTCAAATTGGAAGTACGCTTGAAAGATTGGATAAACCGAACAACTTGTAACGTGAAGGGTTAGTATACTCAACTCAAAGATGGAGTAAAAAAATGGGGAAGAATATAGTTGAATACAACAAAATCAAATACAAATACCGGTAGCATATGCAACACATTCGATTACTTGACCTTAATTGTGGAAGCATAGGAATTACCAAAATCACAACGGAAAACAAAGATAGCAATTTATTATACAACTTTTAACACTAATCGACTTTATTTGGGACAAAATGTAGAATGTCATAGCAGAGTTCAAATTAAATCGAGCAAACGGGAGGGCAGTGTCAAATAATGAAAGGAACAATAACAAAAAAAGAAAATTGATGAGTAAACTTTAATCACACTGAATCAATCGAAATGAAGAATAGGATAAAATTCCTAGGGTTTTTAAGATCTAGAACGGCCTTTTTTTGAGAGAGAGTGACTGATTGAAGAAGCACGTTTTCTTTATAGATAAAAAATACAGTGCTGAGTATTTTTCTAAAGAAAAAGGTGGAGGAAAAAAAAGGATGTCATTATTGCGACATAAAAGGTTATGCATTATGAATTGCAACTTATGAATATTTGCAATAAAAGTCAATTTGAGATGTCTTCTATTTTATTATTAGATCATCATCTCCAATGTTAATGTCAAGAGACAATGTCAAAGAGATAAAATTAATCTAACACCATATATGTATATATATATATATATATATATCTTACTACATGATGTCATATGGTCATGTCTTGATATACGCTATATGAATATATAGTACATATGATGTCATATCATATATAGTAATAGATTGGAAGCAGTCAAAGGAAAGAGAGAGAAAGATACAATATGTGGGTCCTATGCTTTTTAGATTTTCTTTTAATTTTCACTTTTTAAAATTATTTTCTCACATTTTCTCACTCCCCCACTTCTCTTCATGGTTTCTTGTGTCATTTCTATCAGGGTTAATTTCAAAAATGGTCCCCTACCTTTATATTTTTATCAATTAATGTTTGGAATCCATATTATGCAAGGATACATTGCTTTTGCTAATTCGAATTGTTGGGTGATAAAAAAGTCCATTTCAAATCCAGCATGAGGTCTTCGAGCCTTTTTACAAAACAAACAAATGTCCTAAAGAAAAACACCCCCAATCCCTCCCCAACCCAGGTCAAAGGTCTCCGAAGCTCTTTATTTTTTCAGGGTAGAGTTTTTGAAGTAAGTTCGCCTAGTTTTAGGTTTTAGCCCCTTCGTTGTAGAAGCATCTCTTTCCGACGCTTAGCGCAAAAGGCACTCAAAGGAGTAGTGGGACCAATCATCAAGTCCCTAACTTTTGTTTTTCAATGTTATATATAGGTCTCTCATAAAGGCCTTTATGACATTTTAACCCTTATTATTTAAAATAAAAACAAAAAATCTAAAAAATAGTAAAAGTAAAAAGGAATTTCCCTACATAGCTAACTACCTATTCTACCTATGTTCCTGATATGACTGAAAATGATAAACACCTACACTATTTTCCTTTTTTGGGGAGGGGAAACCCTTATTTTTTCTTGTCATTTCTGACAGTAGCGGGAGCAACAAATAGTAAAATTGTCTCCTCTTTTATTACTGAAAATGACTACTAGAAATTGTCATTTATGTTGAGTTAGAATGTAGATAGATAACTAGGTTAGGCATGGTGAAAAAAAGTTATTTTTCTTTTTTATTTTTTATTTTAAAAAGAAAAATAATAAAATACAAACAAAAAATAATTAAAAAAGACAAAAGAAAATAATTTTTTTTCATCCTATCTACCTAGCTACCACCTACATTCCAATTCAATATAAATGATAAATTCCGGTAATCATTTCGAGTAGTAAAAGAGGAAACCCTCAATTTTACTATTTGTTCATCTCGTTACTGTTAGAAATGAAAGGAATAAATAAGAGTTTCTCTAAAAAAGAAAAATAGTATAGTTCTTTGTCATTTTTAGTCATATCTTAGGGATAGAAATAGAATGAGTAGCTAGTTAGGTTTTCTTTTATTATTATTTTTAAATTTTTTTGTTTAAAGGGTAATGGTAAAAATGTCATAAAGGACCTTATGAGAAAGGTTGGGGACCTTTGGCATTGAAAAAAAGATTAGGGGCTCAGCTGATAGAAAATATAAAGGTTCGAGACCATTTATGAAATTAACCCTTTCTATGATTGGCATGACCAACATCCAACTTCAGATTCTTTACCATTATTTTATGAATTTCTTATTATCTCTTTTTTCTTTCTTTCACCGTATTATGTCATGTCATCATATAACACACACATAACACACACATATATATACACACACGCATTTTCTCAATGTTAACATTTTCAAGTGGCTTGCATGTGGATAAAATGTGGCAATATTAATCTGCTCCCACAAATTATAATTAAACTTAATTATAAGTAATTATAACTTATAATTGGATGCCTGGATATATATACATATACACACACAAAAAATAATATACAATCAAATTAAGAAAGAGTGCTGTTAAGTAAAAAAATTAAACATGAATTTATTATAACTTTTATTTATGATACAGAAGAAGATTTAATTATAATTTGAGAATATAAGAATGTAAAATCGAAAAAAAAAATGATGTTAATAAGAATTCACAATTTTGATAAATTCATAAAAGAATACATGAATGAATTCTTCTAGTAATGACAATGAACCAAAGGAGACGTGCAAAAAACAATAATTTCCTTGGATGCAAAAGGAAACTTCGGTTCTTGAAGATCTTCTTCTTCTTCTTCTGGTTCTGGTGCAGGAAGATTAAGATCCAACGACAAGACGTTTTTGGTTTTCTTGGACTCTTCATGACTACCAGGTTCCACCGCCGCCAGCGGCATAGGCCTGTGCCGCCGCATGTGGCCGCCTAAGGCTTGGCCGGAGTTGAATTCAGCTCCACACATTGAACACTTATGAACCCTAGATTTGTTTTTCTGTCTATAGTTTGAATTTCTGCTCGAAATTTGAAGCGAAAGTATCGTATTCTGATCATAATTTAGTTGTTGATGTTGATCTTCTTCTAGGGTTGTTGGCTTGGGTTTCTTGTGACTTGCTCTATGTCCACCCAATGCTTGAAATGAAGGGAAACACCGGTTACATGTCTTGCACCGGTAAACGTCCGCCGTCTTAGTAGAGGTGGAAGCCACCGCCGGCTGAGGCGGCAGTTGGGTAGGTTGCCGGCGGGTTTGACCTTTGGCCAAAAGAATTAAGCAATTGGCCATATCCTCTTCTTCATTAGCATATTCATTTGAAATAGGCTGTGGCAAAGCCTTGAGTCCATCAATCAAACTATCTGAAACGTCACTTGCACCTATAAAACCACCATCGCTGGTGGCCGTGCTGCATGAGCTCGTGGTGACCATGGTTAATGCAAGTGGGGATGACGACCTTGGCCTCTTCGTTGGTTTTCCTTGGATTATTTGGTGATGGTGCTCATCTTTGGCCTCCATTACTTTTTTTGAGCTTGTATAGAGAAGAGGGGGTTGGTGGTGGAGAAGGAAAGAATGTAATAGTGTTGGAGTTTCTTTATGTATAGCGGGATTGTTTGGAATGGTTAATTGTAGTACATCGATCATTAAGAAAGTACTAGAAAAGAAAAAGAAATTCGATCCTACTTAATCGAATATAGAAAATTTTGGATTGCACATCAACAAAAGGTATACATAATAGAATTTTTATACATCTATGCATAGGTAGAGAGAGGGAGAGAGAGGAGAAGTAGATGAAGAGGTGAGGAAAGGGAGTGAGATTCGGTTGGCTTTGAAGCAAACCCATTACCTTTTGGCAAAATTATTCCTTGTGGAGGATTAGAGTGCAAGCCTGGCACCAACACCTCCCCCACCCCACCCAAAAAAAAAAAAAGCACACACACACACACAAACACCCAACTTCTCCTCATAAAATTCTACAACAGGAACCAATACAGTTATAAAATATAAGTACCTTAAATTATAAGGCAGTCGAAGGTGACAGATGAGAGTACGTACCATAAGAACCACATAGAAACGCTCTATGCATCATGCAATTTTAGAGACTAGACAACATATACAGAATATAAAGAAAGTCGCGGTAAACTGTTATAATTACATATTTCTATCTAGTGTGCTTTAATTTCGTCTTTCTATTGTTTAGTTATTGAATGCAATAATCAACAAGTTCTCAAGGAGATATGACCGGGACTTTGATTTGCAGAACAACTTTATGAATGCTGCAAAGTATACGGACACAACTCGCATGCCACATGCTAGAAACTAATATTGGTGTGAGTGAGTCTTTGCACGCCATGTATCCATCTAGCTACATAAGGCCGCGCTAGACGGTGATTGGCAGGAGATTAAAATCACAAATTCAAATTTGGTTAAATAAATCACATCCAATATATATTTTATGAGATGCACTATTCTACGTAAATCTCTTTCATTCAACTCTCTCTTGTTTCAACTACCAAAAAAAAAAAAGAAAAGAAAAAAAAATTAGTTCCCGAGTTTCATGAAACGTCGAATTAGGAATTCCAAAATACAAGAGTATCAATGTCTTTCCAATTAAAAGAATGGCACTAAAAAGCTCAAAATCTATAAATTGTAGACAATAAATAAGCAATTCCATGTGCACTTGACCGTGATGCTAGCTTGTGATTATAATTGGATCGACCCGTAAATCACGCCGTTTTTACAAATATATTAATATAAAAAAATGAAAATCTAAGGTTGTAACCCAATGATTAGGGTTGGTTAAGTATGGAATAATTACTCGTCTTTTGGGACCTTGTTGTATTAACAATTTTTAATTTTCTTCTTTTTCATCCAACGAAAGTCAAACTCTTGAGGTTTATTTATCGACTAAAAATTGTTTTAAGAGCTCGCAATGGATAACTTGCAATTTGTTGTGATGATTTAATTAATTAAATCTAAGTAATATAATAATGTAGTTCAAGCAACCGATGCTTATTTATTATTAGAGTATAAAGCTAGAGACTAGCTAGGCTAAAAAATTCGTTCTAGGATATGGATGTGGTGCGCCCGTAAGGGCCGGTTAAAGTTGGCTCAGTTTTTGACCGAATCACCAAACCCAAAACCAAACCGCCATAGACGGGTTCAGTGTCTCTCCAAACTGAAACCTAGTCGCTTCGAATCAGGTTGGGTTGACAGTTTAGACGATTTCGGTTGATAGATGTGCGATTTTGAGTGGTTTTAAATGTATATAGTTCGCGTTTCAATTTTTTCCACATATAACTAAAAATTAGTGCTATGTAGTACGAGTTGTGCCACAACACCAGTTTAACAAGCAACTATTGGAACATCATAAATGTGAATGGTTGATCGATCTATTTTTAAAGTGATTTATTAATTAATGACACCTATATATGCTATACAAAGATTAATGTTAAGTACTGATGCTATATAATATTGCTCAACTCTTAAAAAGCTTGCTTAGATGACGCCTATGCGGCACTTACGCGTGATGATTGAACTTTATGCTTTGTTATACCTTGTGCTTACTTACATATTGATCACAGTACTTTTATCACGTATTGTCGTACGAATTTACGCCTTATGATTTTTAGAACATAGCAAATTGCCTTCTATTGAAACATAAAAATGCATAAATTTAATCTAGCACTACCTGCTTGGTGCCAATATGGCACCAACCAATTTTGATTTATTTCATGTAGTGTACTTGTATGGTGCCTGATTATAACCATAAAAATGCGCATTGAGAGAAATTAAGAAATCACGTCAGGAAATGATGTCAGCAAATTGGGAGAATATGACACATCCAATTCGCCCCAAGGCAAAAAGGCCTTTTTTTTTTTTTTTTAAGTACGCAAGGCAAGAAGTTACAGTGGGATTTGTGCATTTTGGGATATGGGACAGTTGCGAGTGCACGGACGTCATGGAGAAGGCGGTCGTAATACGAGAAGGAGGTTGTGATACAACATGAAAAGGGTTATAAGGAGTTGCAACGTACTAATTTAAAAATGATCTAGCACTAGATGTGTGGCGACACCTAACAGATGGTGTGATATAATATCAGCCATTGATAAAATGATAATGTAATCACATCAGTGGCAAGATAATATTCCACATTACTGTCTGGTACTATTAAGACACCTGACGTATAGTGTTATATCATTTCTAACTACCAACTGGAAGTGGTCAATTGCTACAATCAACTGCACTTCAAGTGGCTGAACCTTTAATTTTTCGGGAAATTTACCTGTCGCCTTTGTCCATTGTATCTGATCGGGATTCTCGGTAATTTCTTCGTCATTTTTAGCGAAGTCTGTGGAAGAGGGCTAATACCTATCTTGATTTTAGTAGTGTCTATCACCTTCAAAGTTCAAACTGATGGCCAAACAGAGGTTGTCAAATATAGATTATCCTTGAGAAATTTGCTTCGTGTTTGGTTGGTCACAATATAAAGCGTTGGGACCAGATTTTGAGCCAAGCTGAATTCGCTCACAATCATACTTTGAATCGAAGTACTGGATATTGCCCCTTCCAGTTCCCGGTCGTCATGGCATTCTCCCTCGTGGCCAGTTCGACTTGGTTACCCTACCTAGTAACATAGCTGACCTAATTATTCAACACATCCAACGGGTCCATCGACAACAGATCATCTTCATGTATCAAACGCTATAAGGCTTATAACTTGACTTCCAAGTTAGCGATTTAGTGTGGGCAGTGTTAACAATGGATCGCTTTCCGACCCATTAATATAACAAAGCGAAATTCCATAAGATTGGACTGGTACAGATTAACTCCGATGCTTATCGGTTGCACCTTCCTGCACATTTGCGAGCGCCGGATGCCTTCAATGTTCGTCATTTGAGACCTTTTTATGCTGATGATCTTTGTGGTGATTCAAATTCGACAAATCTCCTCTACATGAAAAACCTGATGTAGATAACTAGTATCGTGTTGATCCTAGTAATGCTTGTAGCAAGGAGTCCTCCATCCAATATTTTATTTTCTCTTCCTTATTTTATTTATTTTTTATTTTTTTGAAAACTAGTACTTTATTTTTTTATTAAGTCATTTAGTGCTCTATTTTAAGGAGGATAATTTTGTCTTTTGTTTAGCCATTAAACCTAATATTTCCATGATCGTTTTCTCCAAATATTGAATTTTGAACTTTGATTGGATACTGAGGAATTTTTGGAAATTATTTATGTTGTTGTGCGTTCCCCCCCCCCTTTTTTTGTAATAGAAAGGGGACAAAAGAGAGGGGAAGGAAATTAGGAGAGGGGCAAGTATTGTTCGAACTCAAAACTTCTTGTCTGAAACGTAAGTATCTATTTACTGTACTACAATTCGAACCACTGTTTCTCTTCTTGTGCTTGCTTGACGTCAATATGCATGTGTAGAATCCTTGAATTCTTGAAATATATTTATACATAATCTTTTGTTCAAGACTTTTTAAATTTAGCTTTCTAGTATAAGTTATTGTTTAAAATGATAATCGTTATTATTATTAAGTTGAATGCATATGTATAGTATGTAATATTATTCTACAAAAATTAGATTAACAAATACCGTGTGCGTGTGTGTGTATATATATATATATATATATATTAACAATTCAAGTGGGTTCTCATTTTCAATATATTAACTCAACTAAAATTAAGAACTGAAACAGGTACCACCATTTCTGCAAATTAGACAAATTAAATTAGACACGTGATATTAATTTGTAAATTCCTGTACAATATAAAAAGTAGCTTTGTGTGCCCAATCTGTATAACTAGCCCTACGTATAGAATTCTTTTATTAAACCATATTATATAAGCTTTTTATATAATATGTTGAGAAACTAGGCTTTTTATTCCCAGCTCTTAATAAGTACCTAGATGGACCCCCCCCCCCCAAGAGAATGAAAAGACGCACAATTTCCGTTCTATTTTTTTTTTTTTTTTGGTTCGGATTCTTTAAAAGTCCTGTAGAGAATTTCAAAATATTTTAATTTGGATTCTGTAATGTTTTTATTTAACTAGCTAGTTTAACCGTCTTTACTTACAGTTGTACATGATAGGAAATCATGACTTACTATTAAATCGACAATTGTTAATTAGTTGGACCTAAACTAATTAAAATATGATAAATGAATAGTATATATATTCTTTACGTGTTTATATATTGTACTTGAGATTGTCAAGGCGAGTAAAATATAGTATATTTGCAAAATATTGTTAACCTATTGAAGCAAAGCATTTTATTTTATTCCTTTCTTTCTCAACACCCCCTAACCTTATAATCATAGCTCAAACATGGTATTAATAACTGGAATATTTAAGATTCTTAATCCCACATGTAATGTCACTAACTAATTTATGACACACTTCCCCCCCCTTTTTTTTTAAATTACAAGGAGACATAGAGGAGGGGAAGGGAAAAATAAAGAAGGGATATGTGTGGTTCGAACACGGGACATTTTACTTAGAACATGAGAATTTAACAACTATAGCACTTGTTCGAACTACATGATCAATACAATTTCGCTTTGTAGATTAATTACTAAATAATGATTACTCCATCCGTCTCATTTACCTTGTTCACTTTGTATTTTGGCTGGGGACTAGTTCTTAGAGGAGATCAATCAGCTTCGTTTTGTAGCGCTAAGACTGTTATTGTTAACAACATGTTTAGTGCTAATATAGCTGAAGCTCTGGGAGTTCGGGAGGCTCTTGCATGGATTAAGGCGAAGCAACTTCATAATGTGATTGTGGAAATGGATGTGCTTTTGTTATTTATAATGCCCTTCAAACGACTACTGTTGATCATTCACATTTTGGATTGATTAGAGGACTACCGCTTTCTAGTATCTGACCTATATAATGTCACATTTTCTCATTGTTGGATATCTGCGAACCACGTTGCTCATATGCTTGCTATGGTGGCTGGCAGGGGCGGAGCCAGGAATTTAGTTTAGTGCGGTCCGGAATTTTTTGCCTCTCTTCAACTCTACTTTAATGTCTCCTCATCAAACACACTTCAACTAAACCTGCGGTAAGAGCTACAATAAATTTTACGCCATCTAAAAGCAAATCTTTTTGAATCATATCAAAATGTTGAATAGCCTCATTTGCATTCCTACTAGTTGTCAAGTAAACTAATATTGAGTTCTATAAAACGAAGATTCATGTAGTCACATTTTTAAATACTTGATATTTTTGACACGTCTACACTTACAATATATATATCAAGAATTATCCACAACAAATATTTTCATTAAGCTCTTATCTCACACCAACTGATGCAATTACGTATCTAAACTAAGAGTTGTAAAATTAGAGAGCACTAGTGCCCATGTTACCGTGCTAATTTTTTCTCATTCTATTTCAAATTTGAAGTTTATCAAACAAATACCATGTTCACATAATTTATAAAACCTAATGTAATATATATATTTCCATAATTCAACTTCACTCATCATCTTTATTATTATGAGAATAAATTCAATGGTTGATGGGGCGCAATAATATTCACATATAATTAGCTTTGAGTTAAAATGATTTACTAAGTTGTAAAAATATTAGAATTAGAGTTAGATCATAAATTATATTAAAAATATTATGTATTATCAAGGCAAAAACGTTTACTCCTTCACGTGTCTATAATCACTTTTCCACATAAAAAATAGTATTATATTAATTAGGAAGACTGTAATTGGAATGGGGAATGTCAGTCAAAGAATACTATAATAATACTATATATTAACTGTAATTGGGAAATGTCAGACAAAGAAAAATCACGTGGACTCTTCTTCAGTTCTTTTCAGGGCAAATATGTAAATTCTCATTTAGATCTCAAAACTAAACATGCTTTCCCTGTCGTTTCGGCTTCTTCTTCTTCATTTACCAAAAAGTTTCACCTGCAACTACAATGGCGGATCTTCTTAGGCCAATTTCAGTGCGGTCTCCATCTATGGGTCGACGGAAGTTTAGTGCGGTCCATAGACCGCACTCGTCCAATGGAGGCTCCGTCCCTGGTGGCTGGTTCTTTAGCAGGTTCTTTTACTTGGGAGGAATTCCCTCATACCTTCCTTTTTGATGTATTGCGTATTGATGCTATCAATAAATAGGGTCCGTTTGGCACCATTTATAATTTTTTGTATTATAATTTTCTGGATTGACAAATGGTTATTCCATTGAAAATTACAAAAACTTGCACGCGTCGCTTACCGTGAGTTTCTGCAGTAACAAACGGGAAAACTTTTTTTGAATTGTAGGGGCCCATCTTTTGAATTTTCAATCTAATAAGTAGGGCCCAATAATGCATTATTTGTATACAAGTGGAACACCATTAGGCACATAAAGAGCCAAAAAAAGGGGAGGATTTGCCAGATTCATGTCTTGTTTTTGTTAGAAAAAAATAAGGCTAATTATAAATAAGCCTATTATAACTGAAAACTAACGGATCCTAAATTTATTTATTAAAAAACAAAGCTAATTTCAAAACTTCAAGATCAAAGGGGTATAATTGTAAATGAATATAAAAAGAAATATTAAATATAGAAATAAGAAAACGTAAGTAGGACAAATAAAAAAGGAAACGTGGACAATTAAATGGGATTGGGGGGAGTATACAAGTTAGTCATACTAAGGGTGACATGTAGCTCAAGTGGTAAAGCACAATCATATCAAGACAAATCCATGGTTCGAGTATATGTGAATGCCCATCTAGCCATCTCTGAAGTGCATAATGTCCATTAATTAAATGCAATGGTATGATAAATGCGGCTAATTAGCGATATTCACTTTTCGTGTTTCTGCGGTTTTTGACCCTAACTTTAAAGACTAGTGTTTTTACCTTTAATTCTCACGTCTTTTGTGCAATCTACCCTTTTTACTGAAATAGATTATAATACCTTTCAACATAAGTTAACAATTTAACATAAAAGGAAATAAACAACAAATAAATAAAAACAAATAGAAATAAATAATAATAAGTAAATAAAAATAACAAACTTATCAATATTAGCACTAATTTTCTCATACCCATATGGGTGCCATTATGGAACCAAATGTCCAATGTAACTGTATGTACACCACATGGCTTGCAAACAAACAGCCATGGGACATGGGTGTCGTAACAACACTTATATGAGTGTGAAATTTTCCATCAATAAGGAATTTTTTTCTTCAATTTGACTGTTTTTAGCAAGTAACCAAATCACTTTATTATTGTGTATTTATTTATTTTTAATTTACGAAAATTTTTAGTAACAATTAGAGGGTATTATAGTCATTTTCAGATATGGTAGAGAGTACCATAAAAGTGAGAGATGAGACTAAAAATATCAGTTTCAACCTTGAATGACAAAAAACACATAAAAATGAAAAGTTGGGGTAGATAGCACCAATTAATGCCTACCATACTAACAATATGTTGTCACGTTTCTCGTAATTATTTGCATCAAAAAAATCTAGAGAGATATGATGAAAATGAGATATAAATCAGTGTTATTGTAGATGTATCACATTTTTGTTAGACGATGAAAAAAATATTTATGTAGTCATCACCCAATGAAATTGTGACATGCGAGAATACCACTTATTCACATCTCTTTAGAATTACTCTAGTTTATTTATTTTTGGATAGGTGGAAGGAATATTTAGCAGTGCGTTACGTATTGACACCTATCATTGGATATGCATATCCTCAAATGTCCACCTTCAAGATCTTAAAATACATCCACTTCCATTAATGGATTAATTAGCTATGTTTGGATAAACAGAGAGTTAGACAACCTCTCTCCCTCTATATATATATTTGAAGGAAAAGATTCAATTATCATTATTCATCAAAGAGTTCGTTACATCAATAATGCTATTTGTATACTATTCGTGTACAAAAACTTGTACAATAACAATTTAAAATTAAGGAATTCGACAATATTGTTTGATACATCATGGTTAAGGATGTCAATAATCCAATCTAGAGCAACTTTTAGAGAACGAGGAATAAAACAAAATTGTGCCCTCTTAGCTAGAGTATGCGCGGCTGAATCTACTTATCGTTTAACAAATTTGACATCAAACTTATTCCTTCCTTTCGTAATATCTTTGCAATCTTGGATGATCAAACCATATTCCGAATGATCAACTGCTTCTCCAGTCATAGAACCCACAACCCCTTTTGCGTCCAGCTCCACAATCACCTTCGTGAGACCCATAATAATTATTTATAAGACATAAGAGCATCTTCATCAATCAATGGAAAAAGTATGTATGAGAGGAGAGAGATAGACATTGTCAAAGATATTATATGAAATACACATGATGTGCGTCTATACACACTACGTAAGTTGGGAGGTTTTTAAAAAATTTCCATTGTGTTATTGTGCAGAGAAAATTCAAAACGTGTCTATCTCCTATACACATTTTTTCCGTCGGAGATGCTAGTGTGCGTTTGATTGGAAATTATTCATCATGGAAAATGCCATTTTCCTTTTAAATTTTTCTTAAACCAATCAAACACAGTTTTATTTTCCATAGAAATCATTTTCTATCTTAGGCAAAAAAAAGTGGAGATTTTCCTTGAAATCAAGAAAAATGAATTCTCAAGGGGGGAGTTGGGAAAACATTTTCCATGGAAAATAAATTCCATGTCCATTTCCACCCTCCAATCAAATAATAATAATGTACTAAAAGTGAGAGATGTCCGCCAATAATTGTTTTCTACTAAATGCAAGCTCATTAACGTGCTAATAAAGTAATTATTAGACTAGCTTAGCTTAATCTTAATTGCAAACATGATTGGCAAGTAATTTAGGTCCCATGTATTAGCTGTTCCATTACTCTATTGTACGTACCATGCCTAATCATGGATTAAATATTGTGTCTAATTCTTCCATGATTAAGGATCCAGTCTGTGGTTTAGTGTTGACTTAATTATGAACGAGTGATCATCACCGTTACTTGAAATGCTTATGGGAACGGGGTGCTCGGGGACCCAGAATCACTGCCATTGGTGATAGATGGGGTGATTGTTGTTGTTATTGTTGATATAAGGGCCAGAACTTTACACTTTTTTTAAGCTCAGTTATCTAAATTTTTATTTTTATCAGTTGAGATGCCTAACGTATACAACATTTTATGGTTGAGTCTCTAACCTTTCATTTCAAGCAACAAAGGTCCCTAACCTTTACATCTTTTACGTTCAGGTCCCTCATATTTGATTTTTAGTAGTGGAGGTCCAAAATCTTTAAAAATTAGTAAGTTGAGTCATTTTAATGAAGATTATTCAATTTTTCATTTATATGGCAAGATAAAATAAAAACTATCTTAAGATTTTATCTAATATGAAATCAATCTTGAATTGAAAGAATTACCCTTTAGGGCTTTATACAATGTCACGTGAAATGTAAGAGTAAAGATTAATAGAAAATCACACATCATGGTGAAAAAACACAAAAAGATTGGCAAATTACATTATCGTGTACTGAAATTTATTATCTAATTTAGTGGAGAAATTTAGCACGAAGTTCTTTTTGTTAATCCTGGAGCAACTTGTCTTGCACTTAGTTGTGCTGGATATTTCTTGAAATTAAAATTTTAGCCTGCAAAAATTAAACATAACATACATTGACTTTAAATCTGACCATAAATAGTTAAAAATTACCTATTATATATAATAAGTCTGTAAAACACACTCATTAAGATATATGAACTCCACTAATATCCTTTACTATTTTTTCGACTCTTACAAAATTAGAGATTAAATATTAGATGATATATAGAATAAGAGTAAAATTATATACTGAATTGTAATTGTAATGGACTAAAAACGTCGTAATCTTCCAAAAATGACCGAAAAAAGAGGACAAGAATGACAATATGAAATGTGACGGGGTAGGGAGGTTACGTGGGGGCTCTTCCCATTTGTCTCTCGCAAAAATGTATATACCGCGTTTGGTCTGCTCTCGGGTTTAATTATCAGGCACGAAAATTCCGTGTCGCCTCATTTTATTCTTATTGGTCACTATTGGGTGTGATTGTCATTTCGACAATATCGTTGGTTGGGCGGTTTAATTTGTTATACAGTTGCTTCTTGTCATTATATGATTTCAGTACGTGAACTGTTTGAACTTGTCATCATAACGTTGTTCTTGCCATAGAAAAGTATAAAGGTCGTTAGATGTTTGTATCGACGCGAACCCGTGAAGTGAAAGGTGCCACTTGTGATCATGTCACTTTCATTTTTATTTTTTAACGATTCGTAATCCTTAGAAAATTTGAACATTTATTCTTGCTATATCCTCTCAATACAATACAAAACAAATAAGTAGTGAATGCATGACAAAAGGTAAAGGATAAGTGTGGGGATGAGAGTATCTACATTGCACATGCAGAATCTAGAAAAAGTGTCATATATGGATACTGTGTTCAAGAAAATCTTCTCCAGCGTTGCTAACACACTATATCAAGTTGAGTTGACAAAATAAGTAAAATAAACATTAGATCGTGTAACAAAGACCGTCCAGAACTAGAGAATGAATGACTAGGCAATTTGAATGTTCTTTATCCTATTTTGCTCGCTCTTATCTTTCTTCGTTCTTTAATGCTACAACCAGAATTGCCATATTTTGTTCCATTTTATTACACACATTTTTTCAACGTGTCTGTTGAGAATTAATTTCACCACTTTAACCAAAATATTTAGTCGATAGGTGTTTTTATATGTTGTATGTGTTCTGCTCATGAGCTTGATGTGTGTTTTATTTAGATTTTTGAAATTTAATTTTGTGAAAAAAGTGGTTTTTTGAGAGATTGTGTAATTGGGAAAAAAAATGAAAAGTTACAAATTTACGTATAAAATTATTTTAATAGATAAATGTATAATTGAAAATGAATTTAAGTGGGAATTGATTTTGGAAAATCTGAATCAAACTTCAGACCAGTTCTTATAGAAAATTTTTGTGGTTGAAAATCAAACTTTTAAAAATTGAAATTCAAACATCGTGCAATATAACAGAAAATTTTGAAAGAAGTCAAATTTTTTAGATCACAAACTAACAACTTAAGAATTCATGGTGTTTCAGGATGTCTTTTTAATCAAGAAGTGACCACTTTAATAAGCGATTAATTTCTACGAGCGACTCTAATGGAACTAGACATCGTGACTTCAATTATGTTATAGAGAGTATTTGTCTATGGGACAACATTTGATTTGAGAAAAATATGATGAGCCTAGTGTTTCGTACATTTACAGAACACGTGTTGACTCTATAGAAAAAGCAAACTAGATGTCCCATTAACTCTGCCACATCATAGTAACATTGGACACCTTTTTTTTAATTCCTCCTTTTTTTTTTTTGAAACTATTATTCCTCTATTCTTATCATAATATATACATACAACCCAGCTATACTCCAGTGGAAATACTCTAAAGATAGTCCTTTTTGCATGTTAGACCTACTTCATCCTCTCCCTACACTGTCGTGTATTTGCATTTTCACTTTAAAATATTTTAAAACATGTTCTAGCGCCAGACACTCATACCATGTGATTTCTTTCAAGTAATTAAATGACATTCAAATAGATCTCACACTTTTAATAACTGGTTTGATTCATTTCCTTTACAAATCATCTGCAAAGCTTAAAAAAAAAAAGTTTTATATTCTTTGTAGTTTGAAGAACTCAAGAGTTCTTTTTTCTTTTTTTTTTTTTTTGATCTTAAATGAAAATATATTGATCGGTAAATGAAAAGAACTCTCTATGTTTCATATTTTCCACAGAAGTTACTGATTATTGTATGTCTTTTTAAATATTAGATGGAGATGTAAGGGAAGGGAATCGAATCTATAATTATGGGTGAGAGAAACTCACTTAAATACCATTAGATTACATAGGTCTTGAGCTATTGACAGATAATCGGCCATGTTTTGCCCGTCATGTGATTAATGCCTAGGGGGTCGACCGGGAGCGGATGTAAAGCGTGTGCTGGCCCAAAATTTTTTTAAAAAAAATTATATAGAAAAAATTTAAATAATTTATATTAGTTTTATTAAATTTGTAATTTTTGTGTTACAACACCTGTAAATTAAATTTATGTATCCGCTAATGGGGTCGACTTGAGGTTGTGAAGGGCAGGACGGATTAGGGTCTGCTACCAATTATCCATCTCTTTTTCTTTTTGAAAGGCAATTATTCATTTTTTTAATATTTATTGATCCATTCATTATCTTTTTTCAAATATTTTATTTTTAATTTTTCATTTATTTTGCAATTTATATTCATTATATATTATTTTAAAATTTAATGGACTGATGCTGGGTGCTCCGTCGATTTGTGGAGTGGAAATTTTTGCTCGAGTCGGGATTTAGATATATCAAATATTCAAATTCGCCACGGATCAATTTTTTGTCACATCTATTCACATTATCCATATAAATATAAATAAATAAATATTTTAAGTTAACAAAATTGGTTTTTTTATTGCTTTACCAATCGCGGCATGCCATGTGTATCAGGTCTCTTTTATAAAAGGAAAAATTGAGAATTTATATTAAGTCATAGTATATGGTATTCACATTTGCTAATCTTTATCCATAATACAATTTATCAAGTTGAACACGTAAAGAGCGCCACGTTATGCTGATGCCTACAATACATGCACTACTTTGCCAAAAGAAACCGCGTTTGGCGTTTCTCAAAAGCGAAGGAACATACCATGCTACCTCTTTCAACATCATAAAAAGAAGCCGTACCTTTTTGCTTCTCTAGCTAGTTTCTACAATCCGACAGGACATACTCGCCCAAGATCTTAATTAAGAATCACATCATTTGGACATATGGGTGAACAAAATTCTGACCAAAGGGGTTTTAATTGAGTTATTAACCCTACACAGTTCAAGAGGGTTCAAAGTGATTTAAGAGATAATAAAATAATTTGAACTCTCTTTCTCATAACATTTATTCACATGTTTATATATATAGATTAATTCAAGATACACAGTGTGTTTGATCATCATTATAAAGGGTGTTCAAAATGCTACTTTTGGATTGTGATTTGATTTCAAATGATATGATGCGTAGAAAAATAGGTTATTGCCAAATGTGATTGCATAAAATTGGGTTAGTGTACCTTAATTATAATTTATTAGAGTTTAAAATGTATAGTAGTAACTAAGCCCTTATTAGATTGATGGTAGTTAGGTTATAATAATGGATATACTTTTGAAATAAGTAATTTGTTGGACAAGCTTATAATTAATTATCTCAACATTCATTAAACTTTTTAAAAGTGATCTCATATGCCATTATACTTTAAAACTTAATTCACTTTTTATCAAACTTGCCCTATTATTCATTCAATTAGTACTCAAATTAAAAAAAAATAATTAAAATGTAAAAAACGGATTTTACTATATAACAGTTTCAATCATTAATATATGATACAATCAAATAATACATTTTCAATTAAAAAAATAGTCAATTTAATCAAGTTTAATGACAAACTAAGTAATATTTTGATAACTTCAATAGTAAGTGAAATATCATTTCTAAAGTACAAGGACGTGTGAGGTAATTTTTGAAAAATGTAATAGCATTTGAGATAAATTTTAAAGTATAGTGACATATGAGACTACTTTTGAAAACTTAAATGGTATTTGAGGTTTTTTTTTTTTTTTTTTTTGCCATGGGGTCAAACTTAGGATCTCTAACCAGGAATACAAATATTCTAACCAATGGACTACAATTTGAATCGCGATATTTGAGATAACTAACTCACAAGCTTACAACCATTTTTATTTTTATTAATTAATTTTTATGAATCTAAAAGTGTAATTATTTCGACTCTTTCTTTACTTTCTTTCATTTCTTTTTTATGGTTTCCAAAAAAAAAAAAAAAAAATCCCTATTTCGTGGCTCTTATTAAATCACACGATTGGCAAAACAACTCTGCGAGCTGTGTTCACACTCAGCTGAGCCTGACACTTAGCCCAGCCCGAGCCAAAACTTAGCGAGTCAAAATGAAATATTTTTTTTTGTGCTCGCATTTTTGCAAGTCGAGCCCCAGTCAGCTCGTAAGGAGTTAACTTTTGAAAAATGTAATGGCATTTGTGATAACTCCTTGGCGTTGTCTTCTAACATATGTCTATATATGCAAGTAATCTACGTAGGAGTGGGGGAGGAGTTGGATCTGTTGGCCATCGAGGAGGTATTTTTAGAGCTCGACAAACATATTTGACTTCAAATGTCCACTAAAATCTTCAAATACGTGAATTTGAAATAAAGTTCAATTTATTTATTTATTAATAAAAAGTTATCCATTATTAAATAGTAAATGTGTCGGTAGAGCTTGTTTGATCTCTTTATTTAGGGAATTTATAATGAGGAGAGATGTAGAATGTGTATTGAAAATGTAAAAATGTGTTAAATATGTGATTGTAATTGAACAGTTGTCAAATCAGTGATAGATAAATTTATAAATTGAGAGAGGATCAAACAAGCTCATAATACTTTAGTCTTTTCACCATACATCAAATAGTATTTCTACAATTACATTATCAAGTATAAGACGGGATCAACCTGTCAATATAAATCCATTAGGTGTTTTATTCTCTTTATGAAAACATATTATAATCTCATCTACAATTGATTTGACTATTACTTATTTAAAATCACAAATTTCAAATTTTTATTAAATCTATATCACTTATTTCACTACATTATAATTTAATTTGAATAAATAAATTCAAACAGCTACTAAAACCCGTAACAATTTGAAATTTATTTATTTGAAATTTATAGCACACCATTGAGTTGAGGTCGGACAAAAGTACAGCAAGCAACCCAACTTTTTTACTATTATTAACATGCATCCTTTCTGTCTTTAAAAAAAGTACATCATGACGCGTCAAAAGAAATATGCGATAAAGAAAGTATGGTTCATGCACGAAAATTTTCTTAAGGTTTAACGGTCAAAATGAAAAAAGCAATATGCTTGGGTGGAGATTGGATAAAAACATCAAAGTTGGAGACATTCGGCTATGTTGACGTGAACGTGAAGGATACAAATTGAAGGGAGAGGGAGAAATTTCTAGTTTCTAGTCAAGATTACCGTCTTACCATCGACGAAAATGTCAATTGAATTGTTCCAAATTGAAGGAGCCTTCGCCCCCACTCCGCTGTTGAAGGCGACCTTTCTTATGCTTGCTTAGCTTCCTCCTTACCTACATGTGAATAGATTTATGTCCAATTATGATTAAATTTGGTACGTCATATTTTTTTTAATTAAAAAAGAAAGAAAGAAAGAAAGAAAGAAATAGTAATCATTTAAAAATTTTTAAAAAATTATTTACTTGATATTTGATTCATTTATTAGTTAGACCCTTGCAAAAAAAATTATTAGTTAGATCGACTTTACATTAACCCCGCAAGGGTTAGTATTTATTTATTTATTTTGAGGGGAGGGTTAGTATATATTTTGAGAACAAGAAAAAACTATTTCAAAGAACTAATATAAACAAGTAACAAGATTTCATTACTCTTGGTGCAATTTCTCTTCTTGTTTTGGAGAACATAGTCTATTTATAAAAATAATACAATATTTTAATTAGAATACATATATTTATAATATCACGTGATAAAAATCCAATGAGTAATATTCAAGCAACACAGTTGCAACCGTGAATGAAATGAATGTCCGTTCTTTAAAAGGGGCATATTTTTGCTCTATCAAGCATAGTGCTAATATGGTTGCATGATGCATTGGCCAAGTTTAGTCTTCACAATTTAATTTTTGGTTCTTGGTTCGATGATACTCTGTACTTCATTATCAATATTTTAGACATTGATGTGAATCAATAAAATCCTAGTTTCCCTTAAAAAAGGGGGAAAAAAAGAAAAGAAACTACTATTACAAGTAAGGAGGAGAGAAAAGTAGTAATTTGCAATTGACGCAAAATAGCTATTTCATGGAACAGAAAAGTGAAATTTGGAGAGTAATTAAGTAGAAAATAAAGGTTGAAGACCAATAAAACACAAAAGGCAAAGGCCGGGGGACCATTTACGCCCCATGTTTGGTGCCCGGATCCAAGACAAAACAATCTCCGGAAGTGCATTAATGGGTGGGCCGCACCGCGTCAGTAAATCCGGGAGAATCTATCCATTTCTTTCTCAAATCTAAACGCGGCTGCTATAGTAACGTTATTTATCACCATTAGTAATTATCACTATATAAAGATGACACTAAATAATAAATTAAATTAAGTAAATTATTTATTTATTCATTTAATTTAACTTATTATTTAATGACACATTAAACGCTACTTAAATTAGTGTCAAATACTACTGGTGCTACATAGCATTATTATCTCTAAAAATCTCAAAAACATGCCCCTTGGCCCTTGTATGTATTTTTTCTAGTTGTGATGAGGCGTTTACGCCTAAAGCCGTAACACAATGTGTGGATACTTGACGTGTCAACGTTTGATTCTATAACAACGCCAAATATTTGATGCTTGATTAAATTCTGTATTTCTTCTCCGATCTCCTTATTCTCCAAATTACCCATCCCCCTCCAAGCCTGCCCCTTGAATTTTAGAAAATAATGATAATAAGCAATTAGCTGGTTAGGAACGAGGATGATAATATATCATGGACCCGTCCCACGAGTCTCGAAGTCGCTCCAGACTTGCCCTAGACCAATGAATTTGTGGGGTGGGTCAGCACTGGTCGCTCCTGGCACTACTAACAAGTGGCAAAGGGGAGGGCGGTAAGGGCTCAGCGCGGTAGGGTGCAGAGTTCGATTCCCCGCAAGGTGGAATTGGCTTTGTTGCAAGCGGGAGTTACCAATGGGTTAACAGTCCTGGCCTTGCCATTGCTCTCCACCCTGGCTCCTTGGAGGCACATCTTGCGATTTACATCCTCCACCAAAAGGTCCAGGGCAGGGTCGGTGGGGGCCCTCAGGGTTGGGGTTCAACCTTTTAACAAAAGGGCCCATGCTATTTTTAACTTAGTTTTTAATCAATGTTATGCTTATACACAACACATTATAAATTGATGACTAAAAAATGAAATAATACTTCTATCCAAAATTTATACTCTCTTCGTCTCGAAAAGATATTCTCCCTTTCCTTTTTTATCCGTCCCAAATTATATTATCCTTTTTTAAGTTAATTTTAGTTTTCTAATATACCTTCATTTATTGTACAAATTAATTAACAATAAAGAACAATTAAAGTGGAATATTAAATAAATAAAATGATATATTAGGAAATATATTGTTAAATTGTACATTTCTAATAATATTAATTGATGTTTTCTTAATCTATATGAAAAATGAGAGGGTGATATCTTTTTGAGACAGATGGAGTATTATAGAAACATAAAACCACCTACTAAAGGTAGAACATTTACGAGAAATACGCTTTTGGATTGTTTTTAATTGTTTTTTACTTTCGCTTGTAGCCACAATAACTTATTTGCATGAGGTTTCATTAATCATTTATTTACATTACGGTTAATAACTTAATATGCATGATTTATTATTTTATACTAATAATTTATATCACGTAATACATATATATATATATATATATATTTTCCAACCAAAAAAAAAAGTTCGACTAGTATTAGATTTTGATTAGTTGAAATGGTGAATTGAAATCTTTTTTTGATTAGGTGCTGAGTTCAAACATAAAAATATATCAATCGTTACAATAAATTTTCAGCATTTTAATTTATACAGGAAAAAAAAGGTTTTTGGGTTCAGGGTCGGGTCTACGCTGACACAAACCCGACCCATAACTACCTGGGGGTGGGGAATTCTGCCCCAAACCCGCCTTATTACCCGATTAAGTGCGGTGGAGCTATCCTATTAGGGGCGAGTCCTCACATGTTCGTGAGTTGGTGCCACTTTATAACCAATTTAATTAATATAGTGTCAGGGACCCATGCAGTTTGACGTCCTTCGAGTAACTTCTCATACCCTGGTGATCCTAGTTTTTATGACACTTTTGAAGTAAAAATGATCTCTTGCCGTGCGTCTCATAGGATTATCCCGTCAGATGTACATACGGCGTGAAATTTTTAGATAACCTCTATGTGAGTTGTCTCACTATGGGACAACTCAGATTTGTCTAATAATCTCTCACCATGTGTGTATCTGACGAGATAATCCCGCCAGACATATAGTGGGAGAACTTGACTGCTTTTGAAGCGCTAGAAACCAATTGCAAAGTATGAGTTCATTTTCAAAACTTTCTGAAAGTTTTGTAACAAAAGTTTCAATTACTTGACGTTTATCCATTCACGCTACATGGAATCGATTTTGTAGGAGGTTTTTGAAAATTTTCCTCCAAAATAATATTGTTGTGCCATTCCATAAACCACTAGTCAACTACTCCATATTTTTGTCCTATTTCGAGGCATTATGGATTTTTACCTACGAGTAGTTTAAATGTGCGTTGCACGTTATATGATAACGCAAAATTACATAAATATAAATATACATGTAGTAAAAAAAATCTTTTAATTATTAATCAAATGTTAATACGCAATGCAAAAAAAGGAAAAAAATACGCGTATCTTATAGACATGGTACTAAAGTAAAGGAAAAAAGAAATAGTGGTGATGGTATAACAGATTGGTTATTAATTAAGTTCTATATTATATTTTTTATGGAACTTTTCAAGTATAATTAAGTGAAAATAACTAATTATTAAGATATCATTTATTAAGATTTTAAGTGTTAAATAATTATACAATTATTGTAAGAATATTCTAGATATTAAAGAAAAAGTTAGAGACAAAGTAGGGAAGTGAATGTTTTACACACATCTCCACTTTTATATATTAGTGACTTTCTCTCTCATTGAGCATGTAAACTTTCCTATTTCACAGTATATTTAAGGTGGTTTCTATGAATGCCTACACAGAGGGATTTTCGGCCTCACCCATCATGCAACAAATATAAAAGAGAATTTAGGCCTTTGCGAAATGTAATTTAACGCCTAATCGTGACAATAACAAATTCATCGCAAATAATACTATTTTAAGAGAAAATAAAACTGTAACTTCCCCATATCTTTCTATTAGTAATTCCTTCGAGTATAAGATATTTTAGAAAGACAAATATCATAAAAGGAAGAAAAAAAAGCTAATATCTAATACAGTCTGGAAAGCCTTTTCTTTGCATGTTGGAAAAGAAATCGAACAAAGAATACAAGAAACAACATTGAACAATGAGAAGGGCATCAAAAACATTTTTATTTTTCTTACATTTTGTGTTATTTATGAATTATTATGAGTGGGGAGGGGGATTTTCACATACACAAAATGTCGATTTCATAGGACCACAGTAAGAGTATACAGTTGAAACGGAACACACAAGACTCAATGCTTCAGAAACGGCTATATATACAGTTGGTCTCTCTTATAGTAAACCCACTCAACTGTATCAACTTCTCTTTATTCTTATCCAAATTTTTAGTATTTTCATTTGTAATCGACTGACACTGTTTGCTCCCTGTTCCTCAATCTCTCCGAAGTACGACGCCGTTTAGCCCTGTATCTATCCTGTTCCTTTCTTTCTTTCTTTCTTTACTGTATTATTGACTGATTAGTTAGTTCAATAATGGCAATAATTATGGACGGTCGGTGGCGTGTTGCCTCCTTGACAATAATTGTCTAGGATAATATAAAGTATCTAAGGAAGGTTTAAGAAAAATCTTGGGTATTGGGGTTGCCCCTTTTTCAAAGATTTTTGGGTTGCTTCAGGAAATGGGTTCTTGAAGGATTCAGGCCAAAACCCCAAATGCAGAAATGTGAATTTCTTAACAATAAGGGTTTGATTTTCATCTTTTTTCTTAAAAATATACTTACAGAGATCAGAAGTTCTTATTCTGTTAGATCTGTTCTTGTTCTGTTCCACAGCTAATTTCTTTATTTCTTCCTCTGATTTCTCTTTTTGGCTGTAAAATTTTCAGGAGAATCTCTATATTGAATCCTGAATTCCATACATCATTGGAAGAGAGATGGACTCTGGTTTGAAGCATCATATGATTTCTTATTCCCCTGTAGAGGATGAATGCATGAACAAGATGGGATCTTTAAATCATGGGTATATTTCTATTTTTTTTTTACTTTTACCTTTTTCTTTAAGATTTTAACCGTGTTTCTTGATCTACTTTTCTGTTGGGTTATCTATGTGAGAAAAATCAGATCTGTTTAAAAACTTTTTGGCTACATCTTTTCTTGAATAAAATTAATTTTAGATTATACTGAAAAATTTTCAGCTGCTTGCATTACCGGAGAAGGTGTAAGATTGTAGCTCCCTGTTGCAATGAGATATTTGATTGCAGGCACTGCCACAATGAAGCAAAGGTTGAATCTTGGTCTTGTTCTTTCTCTTGCTTTAATGTTATGGATTGCAAGGTTGATATATATATATTATTGTTATTATGAAAAAAAATTAGGAAAAATTTGAAGTCTTTTTGAGCAGAAGTTGTTGAAGCGTAATGAACTCTTGTTATTCTTGAGCAGAATTCGATAGAAGTCGATCCACTCGACCGTCATGATATTCCTCGCGACAAAATAGAAAGGGTTAGTTTTATTTGCTCGAGTTTATATATTTGATGCTGATATTATTATTGTGTGTTTTAACGAAATCAGGATGCAAAGAGATGTTTGGTTTTGTAATGCAATTAGTTTATTTTCTTTGTCATGTGGAGGAGAAAATGAGAAGATGGATTTTTGTTCTCTCTTTTAATTGGGGAAAAAATGCGGAAGAAGAAAAGAAGAAGAAAGAACAAATGGACTGTAGCTCATCTGAATTATTTAAAATTTCCAACATTCTACGTGTCTGAAAATGTTGTTTGATGTGCGGACAAGCTTTGGTATTTATCCTTGTTGGATAAGGTGTATATTTCATCTTCTTTCTTTTCTTTTTTTTTTTTTTTTGCCTTTTTATTTCTCTTCCTCCACTCTCGTCAATGCGTTTATATTTCTTAGTTTGAAAAACTTGGAGAATGTCAAGTTCAAATTTGTCTATTTATTTCTAGTATATTTCTTAAGAATTTTCGTGTCCCCAAATTTTTCCGTAGCTTTCGTTGTGTTTCGTTGAAATTTGTCGTCGCTAAACTCAGTACCATGATGGTAGTACTTTGTTTCTACTTACTTTGTTTTCTTATCTAATTTCAGGTCATCTGTTCAATATGTAACACAGAACAAGATGTGAGTTTCATTCTTGAAAATTCCTACTTTTGATGCTAATATTTGACAATTTACTAAATTTATTGACGTGTTACTTATTTTAATGGCTGTTTAGGTTCAACAAACCTGTGTTAACTGTGGGGCTTGTATGGGGAATTACTATTGTTCGAAATGCAAATTCTTTGACGATGATGTAAGCTTCTTCACTTAAGTCCCCCAACTGTTTATTCATCTTTTTTATTCAGCTTTTGACAAAGTAACTTAATTTTTTTCACTTAATTTAGGTTTCGAAGAATCAGTATCACTGTGATAAATGTGGAATCTGCAGGTGAACATCTATCCCGGTTTTCTTTTCTTTCCATTTGCTTGACCACGTTCATTTTATGTTCCTCCATATCAACTCAATCTTTATGCAACTGTTGTTCGAACACTGTCACTACAATTTTTTAGCAGAATTTTTGTTGCCATTTTGTTTTCTTCCCTTTCTTGTGTGGATAATTTCATTCAATTCTCTGTATCTAATTTTCTTTTCACTTTTGGGCTTCTGTCATAACAGAACTGGTGGCAAGGAGAACTTTTTCCACTGTGATAGATGTGGTAAGTCATATTTTTTTACACAAATTTTACTTCCTAATAGTTGTGGTTACGGGGCGAGAAATTAAAGGCACACTTTTTTCTTTTTTTTTTTTTTTTCAGAATGTTGCTATGCAAATATGTTGAATGAGTCACATATTTGTGTAGAAAGAGCTATGCACCATAATTGCCCTGTTTGTTTTGAGGTAAATATAAACTACTTTTGTGTCTATAGTTACGGTAAGAAAACTATTTTGATTTAAACCAGTCTAACTTTTTATGCCTCTAAATGCAGTATCTCTTTGATACCACAAGAGATATCACCGTCTTGCCATGTGGCCACACGATACATCTCGAATGTGTTAAGGAGATGGAAAAGCATTTCCAGTATGACTTCCCCATCATCTCTCTGTTGAACTACCTTTCTTAAAAGCTTGTTAGTTAACACCTCTCATGCTGGTCTTATTCGAACTGTCCCCCCATGGTCCGTCTTGTTTACAAATTTCATAAATGGATGGCATCGAGATTTGAAGACATTATTTGTACCACTCATCTAAAACATATGCTAATAAAGAAGAGTCAATTACAATACTTCGTTTATTTGTTCTATTCTTGGTTTCTATCAAAAGCCTTTGTGCTAATGGTTTATGCGTACAGGTATTCTTGCCCGGTTTGCTCAAAATCGTATTGTGATATGACCCGAGTATGGGAAAGGCTTGATGAGGAGGTGTGCAAATTTATCATCTTCGCGTTTTTCATTTTTTTTTTTATTTTTGTTTTTCACTCTACACTGAACATCTCTCGTCTTCTACTTACAAATCCAGGTTGCTTCAATACCCATGCCCGAGATGTACCAAAACAAGACGGTAAGAAATGAGGCCTTAAATCAAATATCCCGCACTGCACTTTCCTTTTCATGATATTTTTATTTGAAAACAAGTAATAATTCGAGATCGCATGTGATTTTAGGTTTGGATTCTATGCAACGATTGTGGAGAAACGTCGGAGGTGAATTTCCACCTAGTGGCACACAAGTGCTTAAATTGCAACTCATACAATACAAGGCAGACAAGGGGAGGACATGCTTCATGTGCCACTAGAATATCAGAAGGTGTTTAGATGATTGGATTGAAGTATAAGAGAAGGGATAATGTTCATTTGTTCCTTCATTCTTTGCCCCTATTATTTCTCCGCTTCTAATGGATGAAAAGTATTTATTTCATCCCCCGTGCCAATCTTTCTTTCTTCACTAATGGTAGAATCCAATGATCATCATGCTCTTTAGATATGTATGAAAGTTAAATGAGAATTAAATTGAGTTATTGTTCTTTAGCGGAATTGCGTTGTACGGTCAGGAATGTTTTAAGTACCAAAAGGATGTGATGTGATATAATACAAGCCGTTGATGTGAGTACATCACCACCTATACAAATCGCATGGTATTACTGTCAGGTGTTGTAATGGCATCAGATATGTGGTGTTTGATCAAATTTAGTTATATTTGGTTGTTTTAGATTAAAATGGAAAATCCATGTTTTCAAAAGCATCATGTTCCAAAGTTTTTGAGCATCGAATTTTGATTAAAGTGCATCCAAAAGTCGAAAGTTTATATTTAAGAGCAAGCACCCTTTATAGCACCCTCTAGCTAGAGAGTCCCCAAAGTTCGAAAATATTGGCCAGAATTTGAGAATAGTGGGAAGTTTTGTGTATGATTATGGAAAAGACCTCCGTGGAAATTGTAGGCAAAAGGATTTAGAATTTTAATCACAGATGTTAGCATGTAGAGATCTTTGCCGTCTATGCGGGTGAGATGTAACAAACAAAGCTCGGGGGACAATTATAAAACAATCAAGGTAGTGAAAAGAGATGAGAAACTTAAAGTAAGTTTTTCTACTAAATTATATATTGTGCATAATAAGCATGTTCTTTACGGGATTTCGCAGGTTAGATGCATACTTTCGCATCGTTTTCTTGGTATTTTATAAATTTCATTGAGTTTAGTTCTGCCATTTATGGTTGGAATTTCTGATTTCAAGGAAATTAACTAGAGAAATCAATGGTATAGATGGATACCCAGGCAACAAAGACTGAAACAGTTGTCACATCTCTTCCTCCACGTCCATCATTAAGTGGTTTGACTTTCTGATAAAGAAGACAATCTACTTCAGTTGCATCTTCTCTTAGAAACCAGCATCTAATGATTGGATTGACAAAATGAATGGTGTTGAAAGATAGTTGCAGAACCATGTGAATAAAGAATATTGATATTCATAATTGAATTGGAGGGCCAAGAGTCGTAAGTATGACGGAATGTCTAAGCTAGCAAGAAATATATTAGCAATTCATGTGTCTATTGTGGCTTTTGAAAGTGCTTTTAGTACGGGAGAAAGAATCTTTAATCCATTACGTAGTTCTTTTGGGAACGAACTCAGATTCTTAGAGCCAAATTCAATGGAATTAAAGAGAAGAGGCGAACAATGTTGCACGGCAAAAGCTATGAAAATGTATATTCTCAAATCTGAATTCGTCTCTTTGATGTACTGTAATATAAAGAGATGGAAAAAACTTAAAAATGTGTTTCCAACGGGAGTCTAAAAAGTAAAGAGTAGAAGTGTGGCTGGTATTTTGCAATTACTCTTAAACCTGGCCCATTCCATATGCACTCAGAATTGGCTCAATGCTTCTCCCGTTACAAATGATTCTACATGGAACATGTTGATTATTACAATGAGTTTGACTTAATGTGTTTATTTTTATGCATTTGTTTGTGTTACGTGTTATTATCTAATTTAGTACAGTATTTTCTATAGCTCTTTAAAAGATGGGACAAATTTGAAAATATCAGTGCAAAATGATTTTTTAATGCATTTTGCAATGATAAGGTGAATATCCGTTTAATGCATTTTTAATATTTAAATAAACCTAGTGGTCATTTTTGAAAATTATAAATATTAAATAAACCATAGTGGTCATTTATCCTTAATTAATAAATGAAGTTTGTAATTGATAATTAAATATTAAATAGAGTTCTGATTCAAGTGTCTCTGTATGTGGTGTCTTCTCCTCTATAAATTTGATTCACATAAATATGACCCCACATGTGAATCCATGAAATAAGTGGAGAGGAAAGACGCTACATATACCGGGTGTCTCATTTCTCTATATCAAAATTGATACTCCCTCCGTCCCACAAAGATAGTACGATAAGTAATTTTATATGGATTAAGGATTAGTAGGTATTGTGGTTAGAACACTTAATTTTACCTTATTTTTCTATATATACCATTATGTCATTAATTATTTGAAATATTTTCAATACATAAATAGTTGAATAACAATAATTAATTAGAAGCATCTATGGAAATGAAATATTAAATACATATTCAATATGAAATGTGAACTATCTTTTTGAGACGGACGAAAATGAAACAGTAGATCATCTTTTTAAGACGGGGGAGTATTAAATATGGGTAAAATTAGAAATACAAATTGGACTTCTCAATAAACAAATAAATTTATATATTTAGGCCATCGAAGAAATAAAAATAACCCTATATACCTAAGATAGAGGAAGTAATTTTCTTTAAAAAATAGAAATTGGCCAAAAAGATCCATTTTGGCGCCACCTCATTGGGTACTGCCTTATCGACACCATCCAATTGTTTTAGAAAGAATAATTCTAGTTGGACAAAATAAGAGACAAAAAGTTAGACAAAATAGACATTTGTCGTGTGTGATTAGTGTTGATGTAAAAATGATGTGATGTGTTGAAAAACAAGATTGTGCCATGTGTCAGTTTGTTAGAATTTTTTTATAGACTTTTGTTCAAATAGCACAACTCTTTTAGAAAATTTCTACAATGCAACAATATATTTAATGAATCAATCAAACCTTTACGCCATCCGCTAACATGGATGCAAATTCCGCAGGCCCTGTAACTAAAACTCACCAATAAAAGAGACAATTACTTAGAGCTAATAGATGACATCCACTAGTAATAATTTCCATTTAAGAAGAGTGACACACTTTCTCTCTCTACATTATTATTCTTTAGCAGAAGAATGTCCTCTCAACAATATGTACTTTAGATATCGCTACAAAAGCTAAACTTTTACACCAATGTTTAAAAAGTATAATAAGATCTCTTCTTTTCCTTTTTTTTTTTTTAACCAGAAGAGAAAAAGGTATAATAAGATATGAAAAAACATCAACCTCAACCTTCAAAGTTTACGAGCTTATGCACACCTATGTTGCACACTAACACCTTGAACCAACAGAAGATATATAAGCGCTTCCTAAACTAAACTGCTTTTTTATTTTTCATTTTTTATTTACAATGGGGAGTGGAGGGGAGGGGTAAATAGCACTACTCTTTGCACATACATTTTCACAAAAAGTATTGATGCAACAAATGGTGATAAGAAAATTGCCCTTCAAAATAAACATCCTTAGAGAACACAAGGAATTAAACTCCGCATATTACACAGAACAATATAAACTTCAACTCCACAGATACATCTACGGAAAATTTATGTCATACACAATGCCACACAAAGAATGACACCCAGTGAGCAATACCAGTCCTTGATAGAAGTCCAAACACCAACCGTCTTCAAAGTAAAAACACGAATCCCACTAATTTCAACATGAGAACAAAAATTTCTCTAGTTGGAAAAAGATGGTAACACCAAATGCAAGAGAAAATTCACAAACCAAACTTAAATGTGCAGCATATATAGTGATACATCTAAGTTCCAGTACTAGCAGCTGCTTAACCTGTAATCTTTAATGATTTGGCAAGGCAAAACTAAAAAGTAAAGAACTTAAAAATGAAATACCATCGAGAAAGAGGTACTGCCTCAATCTTGGATCGGGACTATTCGTTGCATTCCAAAAAAGCAATAGCCACCCTTCAGCCTTCTTGTGCAGCAGCAGCGGCCAATCTCTGCCAGGTCAGTTCACGTTGTTCTTCCAACTCTCTTGCTTTTGCTTCCCTTTCTGCATGCTGCCTTTGACATCCCTCAAATAACTCCGCATCCATCTCCAAAAACATTTTCCGAACGTTAACAGTGAGACCATGTACAGCCTGATTCCAGTGCGACTGGATATTCTTTTCTAAGGCTTCAAAGATAATTGGCAAAATAACATTCCTATTCTGGGCGATCAAGCTTACTACATGTTCATTGTTCCACAGAAAGAGTGCTCGTTCTGCAACCTGAAACATTAGTTTGCATCAGACAAAAATATAAAGCTGATGTAATGGACTCAACTAAAATCATCAATAAAAACGCTTCAGAACAATTAATTTTCTTCTCAATCTCCAGAAGACATACTTTCCTTTTAGTTTTGCATGCAGAAAGTGATACAGAACCTATGGACATAAAACTAGGCCATAATCAAGTTTCCAGTTATTAATTAAGAAAAAAATCCTCATAATCAAATCAAACTTGTAGTGGGATCAATGAAGCTTAAACCTCTCATTTCCAATATATAAAATCATTTTCAGTAAGTAGCAAACTGAGAACATATATAAACTAAAAGTGGTTTTCTTTTTCTTCCATTACTAAAAGTTTACCAGCAGTAAGACAACTTCTCTAACAACGAATATGGACCACAGTGCAAGAAACAGACAATGGTCATAGATCTCTGATTGAAGTCATAAAGTGTGTTTAGGAGTTGAACTATTATCATCACTTCACTATCTATTAAAAGGGAGAATGTTTGACAGACTTTTGATTTTCAAATTTACCCCCATATTTTTTTGTTAAATCCCAATTTACCGTAACTTATTAGTCTTATCTTTATTTTATTAATCTCTTCAATTTATCTTCTAATTTGTTTGGGTAAATGAGTGGTCATTGACTTCAAGTATTTAACCTTTCATATTTCCATTTTTTATTTTTTATTTTTAAAAACAAACCCATTTTGTTTATTTAATTGATTTATATCAAGCATCGTATATACCTTCAGGCTTTCAAATTTTACACACACACGCGCACGCGCTAATTAAAATGCACGATGGAGAAACAATTTTGGACTATAATGGCTTATGAACATTTTGTAATTCCTAAATTATCATTGAGCTTTATTATTAATTTATTATTATAATTGAATGTTGAATTGTAGTGAATGTTTATTTGACTTCTATAGTAGTTGAAGTATTATGTAAGAAAGAATTAAATGTTTCAGACTCTCTATCTTCTCTTTATAATGGATTGTTTCTTTTACAATATAACATTTTTCACGATCTCTTGAATATGAGTTGCTATGCATATATGCATTTTAAAAAAAAATTCAAATCCATCAAGACAAGATTTTTAACGGATTCTAAATGTTGACAAATTGCCAATGACAATGCATCTCTATTTTTAACAATGTTATCGCAATTTTTTTTTTCTTTTTTCAAAAACTTTGCACACAATTATCAACCTACACGACGCTCTTCCGATCTATCACATGGTTATTTTATGGATTTAGTTTTGGCATTTGTTCATTCTAGCAAACAAATGCATGGGAAGGTATAATGCAATTGATTGTTTGCCATGAATTCATATGCATTCAAAATGTAAATATGTAAGTATTGATTTTTTAAAAATAAATTACAAACAAACATGTTTTGTTCATACAAAAAGTCGCTGTATGCTTCTATGTCAGAGGAATAACAACTCAAGATATCAGTAAATCTTTACTTTTGACATATAAATCCAAAAAACTTTAATAATAGTTTTAACTTCTATTGGAAAACTTAAAATTAAATGATGATGTTGATTTTTAATTTTTATTTTAATTTTAAGCCATGCTTTTGCTTACTTTAATTTGTACATTTTGAATTTTAAATAGAGATTGGCTAATCTACCATACATTTTGAATTTTAAATAGAGATTGGTTAATCTACCATGTTTTTTACAAGACCACAATTACTTTCTTGAATGTGTTTCTTTTTCTTTTGTCCTCTAATTACAAATGTTTATTTACAACCAAATACTCTTAAAGCAAAACCATAAGTATTCAACATGGAATTTAGTTCTATATTTATTCAATAAATTAAATATATTCCTTCAAAAATTTTAAATTTATTTTAAAAAATTAATTTTATGACAAAAAAATTGGTTTTCAACAATTTTTTCTTAGTTTTTATTTTGAAAGTAGAGAGTACTCACACATAAAAATCTTTTAATTCCTTATTATTATCGTTATTGTTTGAATTATTTTGATATTTGATTAAAGTATCACGTGCAAAGCACGTGTTACTAGTTTTTATAAATACCCTACCAGCAAAGCAAAACAAATCCATATCCGAGCAGAGTAAAAGATATCTGCAGTTAACGGATTCAAAAAGCTTAAGCTGTCCATTTGCACTTTCACAGTCTTACACTATCTGGGATGGATTTTGTAGAAATGGATTTTCAGTCTCTTATAAATGGGACCCATTTTTCAGAAAATTAGCAGGAAAATTGTCTTCCATTGGTCAGAGTTTCACCTTTTCGACCAAACACCAAGTGAATTTTCTATATTACCCGTCATATTGTAACAACTATATGACGTACTTCCAAGCGGTAAAAAAGTCTCAATGTGTGAAATTATAACTCAATGAGCTTTGTGGGCCAGTATCACTAGCCAGATATTGGAAATGAAGCTAAAGGTCTAAATTTCAATTAAATTTTGGACAAAATTTTTACAAGACAGCCACTTAGATTCATAACCACCATTCTTGCTTAATACAAATCAACCAAGGAAAAATAAGCGAGGAATTTTCTTAAACTTAGTTCTTGAGGCAAAACACGTTGTTACTACACATAAATAAAGAACTTCCCAAGAATAAGAGTGATGTCAGTTATTGAGGACATAACCATTTTATGGCAACACTAATAACTCTATATGCAGATCTCAAATTTGAATTTGAGCACAGAAAGATGGAGGTCAACAGGTCCTTGTTCAGAGCATCACTGGAATTATAAAAATGGACATAATTAAAAAAAAAAAAAAAGACATTTTAACTGCCCAGCCTTGAGCAAAAAGACAATTACCAGATACCAACAACACTAGATGATGATATAGGAATCAACTAGTATACTACCAAATACAGCCAGCCAAAAAAACTTTTATTTCTTTCTAATAGCATGGAGAAATAATTTCTAACACCTAGCACAAAGAGATAAATTACTTTTATCAAACATTACCAGAAAAATGATTAGATACAAATAATATTGTGGGCTTTGGAATAACAGTATGTTATAATTTCCAAAAGCAACCATTATAATTTCCAAAAGCAACCAAGCTAACCTTAAGAAGAGTTGATAAAAGCCACAAGTGACTGTTACCAATTAACATGAGGGGCAAAAAAAAAATTATGCGTATAATTGATAGTCAAGACACAAGATTTCTATATATTAGCGTCAAAATCATTAGAATCAAACAGTCCTTAATATGACATGTTATCCACTTTGCTCATACATGAGGTTTATGCAAAAATTGGCATCCGTTGAGCATGCATGAAACTGGAGAAAATTAAGCACAGATGCTTATGACCAAGAACATAAATCTATAATGCAACTTGCAAACATTACTTAATATGGTAAACACCTTCCAAATACAGCTACTAGTTTAGATCGGAAGAGCGTTGAGCAACTGACAATTAATAGGAGATTAAAGAACAAAAAAAGCACAGAAGTACATTTATATAAAGTTCTCTGACCACAGTGAAGTTATCATCCTACAAAATTCACCCTCAAAACTCCTGATGGAGGATATGATTGCCAATAAAAATAATGATTTTTAAAGGATTTTGTAAGAAGGGAAAATTCATGAAAATTCTATGGTGTCTCTACTTCAGATTAAAATTCATATTCTTTTACTAACTCTAGAACTTAATATTTACTACTTCATTGATGTCTTTTATGTTTGTTCTAAAAGTCATATTAATTTTATACATTTGTTTTATTATGGATTTTCCAGATGGTAAATGGTCATTTTAAGCGAGAAATTTTTCTGGTTTTGTTTTGAGGCATAAATTATAATATTAGTTTTGTTCATTTCTTTTGTAACCGGTTTCCTAGATGGTAAATTAGTTATTTCAGGCAATCTTATAGTTTATCTTCTTCAGAATGGTATTGGCATGCTTTGAGAATCATGCCTCAAAACCGGTCAAGGGTTGTCTCTCCTCTTTGGGATAAAATGCCCCACAACTTGATTGACCCTTTTTTTTTTTTTACATTGAAAAGAAACCAATTTGGTTAAATCTATAAGTTGGAAAAGACCGAGATAGTGTGTGCTCCTCATACAGCATAATATCACACTATGGGAGATAATTAAAATTTCAATAAATATTTAATATATTATAATAGGAACAAGAATACTAAGGCAGGCTAATTAAAAATTAAAGGATTACGACTGTGAGCTAAAAACAAAAAAGAAAAGAAAAAGTGACCAAAATGGACTAGAACCAAAATTCACACATCAGGGTCAGCTTTCACAAAAACAGGGGATGTGCATCGAATTTAGGTACCATTTCGGGGGAAAAAGAACCAATGCAACACAAGAAGTTCATGCATCTGCATTCATTTTCAGTTCTTTAAATCCAGGATATAAATTGACTTGTCTAATTGTTATAACAGATATGCATCAAGTAGCATAAATTTTGTACCTTAGGCTAGGACAGAAAAATTCTTAGATTGGGGGGTGTTAGTGCAGCCACTTAATAGCACAAGTAGAAAAGAAAAACACATACTGACTGTTACTAACATCACTAAAAGGACAACAATGAAAACCGATGAATTCCTTTACCAAACAATTCTCTAAAAGTCATTATTAAACACAAAGAAAACCAGCAGCATTAATCAAGCAAATAAAAATGTATTGCTAACAAGATCGGTACACAAATTTACAGAGCAAAAAATTCAAAATAAGACTAAATGCGTATGGTAAAACTGAAAGAGAAGTAAGTGACTTTCTTGCACCTGAAAGTGAGAGCTATTCAGGCAACGGGCAATCTGTCTGAAAAGAGGAACCATGCAGCGCTGGAATTCTGCTGCTTGCGTTGCCTCCAAAACTTCCTCGAGTTCACCAAGAAAGAGGACTTCCTTTTGGCAATTGGTGAGATGGCCAGTACTTCAACAAACCCCTAATAACAGTATCTGCCAATTTGTAGTCTTTTTCCACAAATTGTGTAATGCAATACGACAACTGCTGGTGGTAAATTGCGACTGGTTTAGGCTTGTGGAGTGGTATTAAAGCCCGGACAAGAAACAATTTGTGCTCCTCCTTCATTGGCAGCGCAAACCCATTAATTATACTTCCAAGGATCTCCAAAAGCTCTCCAATCCCGTTGTGCCTCTCCGTCTCATATATAAACCGGTAGAAGATATTATTTATGGCCTTCCTAATAAACGGCCTGTGCACCATGAACTTCCCGTATATCCTATGCAGAATTGTTTTTAAATACTCCCTCTCCCTCATATCCTCAGAATCAAACAAATCAAGCAACTTCAACACAAAGGAATGATCAATATAACGCTTTGCAATCTTTGTATCGGTATCAGATGAAACCACATATCGCAAGAGCAGTTCGTAAACCAACTGTAAATGGGGCCAAGAGGGGTCTAGGTAAGATTCTTCCTCCTCAGGGTCTAAATTGTCCGACCCAGTGTTCTCATAGGAGGCTGGGGGCAGGCACCGGAATATATTCAGGGATATCATTCGAATCATTTCTTCTTGATTGGCTTCACTAATTTTACCCGAGCCTGATTGAATAAAATCCACGAGCTCCACAAGGGTCTGCTTTTTAATCTCCTTTTCCCTAACCATCTTAAGGGTATCCAAGAAATCAAACTGGAAGCAACAGATTTGGAGTTTTCGCAAGAATAAGTTCTGCCGCTCAGAAACCGGAACATCCCGGAACATTGGTAGATTTTCAATGGTTCCCGGAAGAGGAACCATTGCAGCCATGGCAGGAAGCTGTTGCAATTGTGATGAAGCAGGAGGCACGCCACCACGGGAGGCATGGTTAACAACAACATTGGATGTAGAAACAGGGCCTGAGCTCCGTCCACTTGGAGCACACGCAAAATCAACAGCGGCGCCGTCCGATTTGGCCACCTTGCGGTGGCCTCTCTTCATGATTTTATTGAACATCTTCCCGCCTATAACAGTTAAAACCCTAACCCTAAACACCACACATGCATGTAAAAATACTATATTCTGTACAAACAATTACGCAATTAGCATAGAAATCTAAATCATAAGGAGATCTAATTGGAGAAGGAAAAACAAACTGGATTAATGTAATGGACAGAATAAATAAATGGATCTAATCCAACAATTGGAATATTCCGGGATGAAGGGAATGTTAATGTAGGAGAGAGAAATGGAAAAGGAAGCTATTATAGATCGCCGGCGACTGGAATATCCCGGCGATCAATAGGCAGAGCGGGGAAGAACGAGAAAGGAGAGAGCAGGTACATACACACAATACATACATGTATATCAAGAGAGAGAGAGAGAGAGAGATTATACCAATGGAGGTGGGGCCCCTCCCGGGGGGTGGGGGTGGTTATGATCTCTCTTTTGACAATTTTCGGAATTTGTTCCCGTGTACCTTAAATTTCTTTTTCATTTTAAGAAAACGATACTGGCACATATTTGAAAGAATAATGTAATTTATCTAAATTAAAATTAATTTCTATACTAATAATTAGATTTTCATCCGTGCATTATACGAGAAATATCTTTCACATTATTAAAAAAATAAATAATATGAAATTTTATAAGTTTTTTTTTGAAAGGAAATTAACGAAATGCATACTGAGTTTATAATATATTAGAATTTGCATTTTATGTTTTAAGAAATTACAATTCACATACTACATTTCATTTTCTGTTAATAAAATATTTCATTGAAGAAAAATTAAAAAAAAGTATTACCTATTTAGACAAAAATCACCTGTATTTCGATCTAACAAATCATACTACGGACATTATGTTATATAATAATTTATATACCACAAGATTCTCACACGTGTATGCGGTGTATGTGTTTTTTTGAGGAAAATTAATTGTAATTATTAACATTCGTACAAGGAAAATTAAATGGATAATCAAAATTATTCATAATTTAAAAATTAAATGATAATAATTATAGATTAGTTAATAAATAGGTAAGGAAGATGAGCATAAAAATTTTTAAAAAATAAAAAATTCATAATACCTGAAGAGTTACCTCAGTATAATATAAAATATCGAAAAAAACCCTGATAACAAACTTTTGGCGGGAAAATTGCTTACAAAGGTACCGCAGACTAATTTCCTTTAATTAATATATAGATAAGAGTTAATTATTTGAAATATCACTGAACTTCAAAAAAATTATCTCACTTATCACTATACTTTAAAACTTACTTCAAATACAATAAAATTAACTAACATCACTTGCTAGTTGCCACTAAACTAAGAAAGAACTTATCTCATTTGCCACTTAGTACTTAGTTAAAAATTAATAAAACCAAAATATGAGAAACGCATTTTAATATGTAACAGTTTTAATTATTAATATATAATACAGTTAAATGATAAGTTTTCAATTAAAAAAAGTTGATTTTAAGAAGTTTAATGACATACTGAATAAGATTTTGATAAGTTCAATAGTAAGTAAGATGATTCTGGAAGTATAACAACGAATGAAATAATTTTTGAGAAGTGTAGTAGAATTAGAGATAAATTTCAAGGTATAATGACATAGGGGAGTACTTTTGCAAAGTTCAATTGTATTTGAGATAATTAACCCCTAATAATAAAATGTTATTTCAATAAATTCTCTATTTTAATTAATTTGAAAAGTGGGGTTGAGTTTTTGAATTTGAAGAGCCCAATTGTTGTAAGATATGAGCATATTAACAATCGTCACAACAAACTAAATTCTAGTTTTATAACAAAATTAAAAATTATCTCCCAGTAGATGTATGGCAAAATTATCCCATCATACGCATATATGGTGAGATATTATTAGAGAAATCTAAACACAGTGGGCCTAATTTATGTGAAAGTCTACATAATTGTCTCAATAATCTTCCGCAATGTGTATGTATTGTGGGATAATTCCACTATACATCTGGTGAGAGATCATAAATATTTTTTTTAAAATACAAATATATACAAATGCGCATAATATAAATTTTGCTAAAATACAATGCAAAGAAATATACACTAAGTAAATGTACAATAAGTAAAAGAAAAAAGTCATAATACAAAGGAATCGAACTTAAACATCTATATGGGCCTCAACTTAGCCTTGGTGAAGTGAGTGAATATTATTGAAAGAAAATAGAGAATAAAATTAAATTTAGTTATATATAAAGAGAGAAGCGCGATGCAAAATGTACTGCAATTTTCTCGCTGAAAGGTTGTTGTATCTCTTGCAGTGCAATGTCTATATTAATGCTTTATTCTATTCCTTTTTGCCATTAATTCATTTAATTTAATACTCTAATAAACAAGGGTTAAAAAAGTGTTCTACAATGGCTTTCCTTATTTATTCTACCATTGTAATGGTTTTCGTTCTTTATTCTCCTACAATAGCATAAAGTTAAAGTGATAAAACTTTAACATAGGATCATATAAAGATTATGTTGGCCAATTAATGGTAATATTTATCTTCATACATGGTCGTGGACGATTAGTTATCCCAATGGTATTACTTAATTAAAGATTATTTGTTTTTGAAATTACTTTTTTTTTTAAAGAGATTTGGAAATTATTCTATTCGTGAGTTTGGTAAGTTCAATGCTAATTCTATATATAAATTACTTATTCTAACAAATTTAAAATTTCTGTTTTGCCTTTATATTCAACATTTCGTCTAAATATTGTAGAGAATCAAATTGTATCTTAAAAACAAAAAATACACAAGAATATGCTATTTTTTTATTCTTTTTAACGTCCACTTAAATAGCAATGAATTAATTGAAATAATGAGATTTTAATTTTAATATGTATCATATAAACATTTTATTGGCTATTTTAACAAAGTTCAGTTAAGAATTACTTATTTTCACAAAAAATCTTTTCTTAAAAAATATTTACTCAAAAAAAAAAACTCAATGCAATATTATTCATGAGTTGTTTTATTACACATTTGATTTAAAAGTCGCTTATTCTAGTGATACTAAAATTTCTTTCTTTTTCTTTTTTAAATAAATTTCATCTAGAGGGTATAAAGCACGAGTTTGTATTTTAACTTTTACATCAAAACATTTGTTTTGGCATTCAGTTGAGAATGGAATTTTTTTTTCACTTAAAAAAATAAAATGCAACAAAATGATGCTACTAGTAAATAAATAGACAGTCATCAACTATGCTATAGGCTGGATTTATTTATAATTTTTCTAATTTTCCTTTTCCTTTTTTATTTTTTTGGGTTTAGCGAGACTGATTCAAAGAGTAAGTATAGCGAAAACTATAAAATGAAGTCAGGATAGCTTTCGGTAAATTGGTGTGAATAGTCAACTAATAGTTATATTTGATGAGAGTTCACTAATTAGGTGAAAACGGGATTCAGCTGCATGTATTTGTATACGCCTATAAATCTACTAGAATTCTATTATATGTGTTCTTCGAGTGAAAAGTTTTATACTGCTACCAAGTGAGTGAGAAGTATAAACCCAACACATACATATTATTTGAATTCTCAACTAAACAAGGTCCACCTTATTCAATTCAAAGCAAATACAAGACCTGACAAAAATGGTTAGATAGTCAACTACATCACATGCATCATTTTATTTTAGTAGTTTTCAAGGAAGTTTGCTAGAATTTGAAATAATTTATTTGCGTGATTTAAACTGTATTAAGAAATAGAATACTTAATTTTCATAAAAAGTAGAAAACTTGGACTGGATTTTGTTTGTTTCTTTCTTGATTATTAGCAAAATTAGTAGCAAATTTTGATATATCAAGTTAAAATATATCTTGTCATATCAATATTTGTGCATCACATTAGTTAAATAATTAACATAGAAGAATGTAAAAAAATAAAATTTTAAAAAATAAAATAATAAACAGTCTTGGAAGAAGTAAAATGAAAAGCAAAAAATGAAATGGTTATTCGAGTGATTAGAAAATTATGACCTCCGAAAGTTATAGATATTCTTAAAAACTAGTCTATCTCCCGTGCGATGCACGGGAAACAATAACTGATTAAAGAAATAACGATAGGGTAATAAATTATTTCAATAATCAGAGATTGTTATGTCATCGTCATGTAATAATTTTAACTGATTAAGCATGTTTGCACTATATAGCAAATTTGTGTATTTCAAGTGAATCATATTTTCGCTATATTATTTCTTACAGATTTTATGCTGAATTCGCTAAATCTTTATATTAACTGTGTTATATTTCTACTTTTACAAAGTGAATTAGTTATTATTTATTATATAAAAAATTATCTATTTTCGTATAAATGGAAAAATTTCTACCCATTTCTCCCACCTCACTCAGCTACAGTGCTAGACCAAGAACAATATTTCTCCAATGTTGATTCAAGCCTACCGTGAACACAAAAGTATAGATTGTGCTCAACGATGTAAGGTGTAAGACTCCAACTGATTCAAAAAATATTGTATTGGTCCTTGTTCATATGTTATCGTGAGTTACATATTTCTTACAAAACTAAAATAAAATAAAATAAAAAATAATGTGTAGAAAAATTGTATTGTTTTGCAACATTAAAGAGATTCCGACCAAGGAAACTTTAAAAAAAGAAATGACTCAAACACATATCATTCCGTAATTGTTTCTTGATCCATCTTGATAAAAAGTTTGGAACTTCTACGGTGAAACTTGGGGGTTCTAAAAAAGAAAAAAAAAAGATAATACACAAAGTTTAGTGGTTTAACCTATATTCTTATTATATTTTTTAAAACTTATATCAACATATTATTCCAATTGGGCAATTTGAATTATGCTTCTAAGTGGTGCTGCTATATATCTCTTGTTGCTATAAATGTCATATACAATTAATTATTGTGTTCAAGAAATATATATTATTATTAATATTTAATAGGGTAATTATATTGCCACTATAATTATTATTTATTATTACCGTTGGGTAAATGTGAGTAGTGGGTAGTTTTTTTTTTTTTTTTTTTTTTTTTTTTTTTTTTTTTTTTTTTTTTTTTTTTGGAGTAGTGGGTAGTTACCACTACTAACCAAATTAAAAATTTTAAAAAATGAAAAAAATAATAATATAATTGAATTGACATTTAAAAGTGGAATAGTGGGGGCTTACAACTTATGTTGACATATATATAAATGAAAACGCATGAGTTAAGAAAGGAAATGTTTTGAAAGTTAAAAATTCAAACACACGATATATTTAAATCTGCTTATAGGCAGTTCGACAACTTATTTAAATCTGGTTGTGGGTAGCAGAAATACATGGGAAGGAAAAAAGGAATAACGTGGGGAAATATTAAAATTTACATGGAAAATAAAAAATATTCTTAAATAGAAAGTATGAAAAAAACAAAGTAAATAACATATCTATAATTGTTGGATAAAGGTGAAAAATGGGTAGGTAAGAAGGAATAACATGAGAGGGAATATTAAAAGTCACT
>CAVNYN010249648.1:0-13990 GCA_963692815.1 Nyctanthes arbor-tristis
TGAACAAAATCAAAGCTCCAGGTTGACTGTGTTCTGAACCAAAGACTACATTGGAACAATTATTCATAAATTTTTATTACGATTAAAGTAGCAAAAAGAAGAACTTGTTGAAAATAAAAATTCACAAAACGAAAACAATTATAAGTTTCAGACTAACATGCTCTCTTTCACTGCATTTCTTTTTTAAAAATTCTTCTTGTTTTTTGTCTCTAACATCTCAGTGCCATCGCCCAGTCCATGAGATCTCAATTGATTTGATCATTTAATAGATGTACTTTGAAACTGTATATAATGTATGTATAAATTTGAAATAAAATTTTTTCAACTGCAAGCAAGCATATCCTCAGAACATGGTCAACAAGTTGGCAGAGTTTACTATCAACAAAGATAAATTAATTTATCAATAAGTTCTACTCCAAACAGTATGCATATCTTGAGTTTGGCCATATCTTGAGCTTACCGAGAAAACTGACGCCTTCATTCAACCCTGCCAACACTAAAACAACCACAAGAAAACCCAAAAAAATACAAACAAAAAACCCAGTTCATAACGGAGATATATCGATGGTTCCTTACCTCGCGGGGCGTTGCAGGCTGCCGGATAATCCAAAAAAAGACATCAGCAGGTTCTGAAACGGAGGACCTTCGAGAGAGAGTTTGTGCCTCAAATAGCCGTAGTCCTAAAACCCGTCAATGAATTGCGCCCTACTCGAAAACCCGTTGATTTCTCGCTAATAAACTGCGCCCTAATCCACCGGAGAACAAGAAGAGAGGAACAGTGGATCGCACGCACTGATTGAGACCAAAAGAATTGAGGGTAGATGATATGACGGTAGCTGCAGATTTTGTGGCCAAAAATGAGTAGCGTACAAAAGAAGAGAAGGGGGAATAGCGTCAGAACAAACCCACCCAAGAATTGAAAAAAAAAAAAGGAACAAAATGACAAAATAGTGGAGACGATGGGCCCCACTAACGACGATGGGCCCCGCAAACCAGCTCTTTTATATAGTTAGGATTAGGATGTAGATTTACTTTGTATTAGTTTTATTAAAGTTGTTTCATTGGATTTTAAAAGTAGTACTCTATTTGTTTTTACAAATATCAAATATTGTATTTTACTTGGGAGTTTTGGAAAGGTTTCATTAAATGTTACTGCTCTAATGGTTGATTTATCAGGTACTTATTTATTGTTTCATAGCAAATGGATATAGGATACTATGGAAATTATGTTCTACTTCAGTGACTTTTTGATTTTTAAAATATTATTGCCTTGCTGACATATTCATTTCCAATATTGTTTTTTGTCTTGTCTGAATATTAGTTTTACTTAATGCATTGTTTTTGCTTTGCCGGCATATTATTATTTTTTTGGGATTTTTGTAAATTCTTGTCTAGCTTTATTTTTGTTCAACAACATGAATTATTGATTCGTTTGGATGATAACTATTACTTTTAGGTTTTCTGTGTTATTTTAGCTAAGTATTTGAGATAAGTTGGTAAGCTATAGGGGCCTATTTTTTAAAATTCGCTTAGAGCCCTGTTGAGCACAAGTCCGGCCTTGTGTTGCGTTGATGCGGAATCATTGGCAATCTTTTAGGAGGCGATGAAATGGTTTATCAAGCAATCAACCTGCTAGGCAAGAATAACATAATTTCAGATGAGTTCTCTTATTCAGGAGTTGTCTACGCTGTGAATAGTCGTTGTCATTAAGGAAGGAATACAAGGATGGCAACATTAAGGCGGGACTATTTCAACAATCCATGGGCGCTCGTTTTCATTGCTACAATTATGTTGCTTGTGCTTGCAATCACACGAACATCGTTTGCCATTCTCTCTTAATGCGAGTTTATCCAAGAAGTCTTTTGCTTTTCACCACTTATTTTCAACTTCTATATATATGAAAAGACTCGTCAAGTAACCAAGTTGAGAACTACCTAATACATTTGCTAATAATTGATGCAGGAAATGATCTCAAGAAGAGAAACTAATTCAAAGTTGAAGTGCAGAAAAGCTAAAAAGGTTAGAGACATCCGGCGTAAATTACAGTTTCCAAAATCAATGTGTTAGGTATAAAATGTTAGTTATATTAGTGATAGTTTATAGAGTTTTTAACTTTTCGATACATACATGCCACCCATATGGTCTAATTACATCTCCAATTACAAGGTTCAATTGTCCTTACCCATAATCCCCTTGTATTAGTTTAAAAAAAAAAACTTTTAAATACATACATTATTTAGGTTCATCAGACAAATGTTTACGTCCCTCAATTGTAAAGGATTAAAAACACGTAACGCCATCACGGAAAATAAGCACACCAACTAATAGTAGACGAAGAGAATTGCGCCCAGAAGTCATTTAAAGACCGACCGCCACCTACTCTACTGTTGATTGACCGCTCATTTGTCCTTGGGTTTAGGTCCATTTGACGGAGGAGGTCCTTTTGGTGTGGTCGGTACAGGCGTCTTTGGTGGAGGAAGGGGAACGGGTTTTGGAGCTCATATATACTGGCGTGGGAATCCCGGTCCCCCATGAAAATATCACCTCACATTTTACGGATCTAAATTGTCACGTGACTGCACAACATTGGGTGTTGAGATTATTGTGCAGTCACGTGGTAGTTTGAGCTCTGTAAAGAGTGATGTGATGTTTTCTTAGAAAATCTATGAGAACGGTCTGGCTATGAAAACACCCAATATTATGCAGTCACGTGGCAGTTTGAGTTCCGTAAGAGTGATGTGAGGTGATCTCAACATTGGGTGTTCAGATCTCAACACCTAATATTGTGCAGCCACGTAATAATTTGAGCTCCGTAAAGAGTAATATGATGTTTTCTTAGAAAATCTATGGGAATCCTGCAATGAGTGGATATTTACATGGTAATTTCAAAACTAGAACAGGTCAATTATATTTTATGACCCCTTCAAATACATATATATATATATATATATATATATTATGACAATTCACATATGTAGTTCAAATTGGTACTATTTATTTTCGCTTATTAAAGGGGCTAATCTCTGTTAATTTGACGAAAAGTTTTGCCATACATTCAATGAATATGCGGTGCTAGAACTAAAGTTTATCTAGACCTTAATCCAGTAAGGAAGCCAAGGGATGAAGGGAGCACAAAAATTTTAAAATCCATTTTCCTTTTTTTTTTTTTTAAATTTTAAGCCAAATGTATAGAGATAAAATTTAAAGATGTAATTTAACATTAATGTCATTATTCTTTGGCTAGTTTTCATTTTTTGGTTTAGTCGTAAAGTCGATTGTTTTAGTCAGGTCTAACACTGTCTTTCTGTTTTTTCTCAAAAATTGTGCAAAATCCTTTCAAAGAAAAAAAAAAAAAAAAAGGTTTTGCAAAATTAATCCTTTATATTAACAACTCCTACAAGTTTTTCCCAAATATTTGAATTGAAATTTTATTAATTTGAGAAATATTTCATCATTTTATGTTACAGTTTTAGAAAATTCAGTCGTTAATCTAAATGAATCTACAGAATTTGTCTATACCCTTTTAAAATTGGAGTTTTCAGTATTCACCTTTGCTGGTTCCTTTTGCATATTTCGTATAATATATATTTTAGCACACTATAGCTATCCTCAAGTAGATCACCACCTATCCAAGCAGAAATCTTCACTCTACTATGAGTCCGGCTCTTGAAACATATAACGCTTTGAATTTGGAGCTAGACTTCCAATCATATGATGTCAACTCAACTGACACTGATGAATTAACATCATGTGATTGGAGATCTGGCTCCAAACTCAGCGCCTTACTTGTTTCACTAGAAAATTATACTCTACTACTACATACCTAATCACTATAGAAAGGGTTTCAGAGGAGGCACATAATAACCAAACTAGAGCATAAATCAAACCGCTACTAGTGACGGTTGATAATAAAAACCATACAATTACTACGGGATCAAAAGATTGGGAGAGTTCGAAAATTACTTGAAGAGCTTCCACCAGAAATCCCTCCTTGCGGTGTACGTTCCATCAAAATCCAAGCACCTGGGAACACACGCTCTTCCGATCTTAGAAACTAGCTAAACAAAAGATACCAGAGAAAATTCTTGGAGTATGTAGTATGAAAATAATTTAGCACACCACTACAAAATGCCAACCATTATTTATTCCCAGCTCTGAAGTGGACTAGTAATATAATCAACAAACAAACGGGTCGGTTAGGCTAATCAAAAGCAATTGATTAAACTTTCCATAACGCACTTGATATTTTAGTTTTTGAGATGTCATTACAAAAGTTTACCTGTGTCGTTCAAGTCGACGATTCCTTCTTCTCAGCCTCCTTTTTGCTGTTACTTGCTTGCTTTGATCTTAATCCTAATCCCATCCAAGTAGCACCATAAAAAGGGATAAAGAAAGGTGCACCATAGACAGGATGGAAACAATCACCGAGATTTCCGGGTGTCTTCTGCAAACTTTACACCATAAAGTTTTTCAACATTTTCAAACTTGACAATAGGTGCTCTAATCTTTGTAAAACGTAGGTGCTTTAATCTTTGGACGTGGTTTGATTTGGTTTTGATTTTAAAGAAAGTGAATCAAACAAAAAAAAACCAGTGGTTCTTAAACAAAATTAAGACATATCAAAATCATACAGGTTTTGATTTCATTTCGTTTGGTTTGTTTGTGATTTTTTCATAAAAAAGTATTTTTTTAAAAACTAAAATTAATAAAATATGGTTTAATCTGGTCGCATATAAAAGATAAATGTAAAAGTTTGTACTTTGTAGAGACGGCAGCTTTACTTTACTACTTAGATTGCATTGTTATTATAATAATTGAAAGAAAGAATTATGGGTAATGAGTGATCATTGAGAATATTGGAAATAATTAGAATAATTCATATATAGAATGATATGATTTTGTACCAAATATAAGTTATCTACCATTTATTCATTGTAAACATTTGTATATATTCACAGTGATAGTCAATGAAAGAATATGCAGCTGCTTTTCTTCCAAAACAATCCATCACATTATTTCATCTTTCTTGGTATCACAGCCTCGACTAACGTCAATGGCCGACAAAAATAAAACCATCCCAATTGCTGGGTTAAGCATATCCTCGACAATTAAACTTGCCAGAAACAATTATCGGATTTGGAAAACACAAATTAAGGCTGCAGCTTATGGTCATGGTTTGGAAGAAATTCTTTTTGGCATCTCAAAATCTCCTTCCAAAACAATGGAAGAAAACGACAGTGAAGGAAATAAGATTATTATATACCTTGAATGGGTGAAACAAGATCAACTCCTCTTAAGTTGGCTGATGTCGTCAATTTCAGATGAAATATTGAATACACTCGGTGACTTCTCTACATCCAGTGAGTTGTGGCTCGGTATTGAACGGAGTTTTGGTTCCCAAAACAAGGCGAAAATCTACCAATTGCAACTGTAATTGAATTTTTCAATCGATTAAAGGCGATTGCCTATGATCTTGCAACCGCAGGTGACCCAATTCCTGATATTGAATTTCTTACTTGCCTTTTGAATAATATTGGCAGAGACTTTGATCCCGTTGTTGTGAGTATTCAAAGTCGAACTGAAAATACCACCGTTGAAGAGGCCCCTGCTTTGCTCCTGTCCGACGAAAAAAGAATTGAAAAGTTTAATAAAGAAGGAGAAGAAAACTCCTTACAGCATATGGCAAATATTGCTGTATAATCACGAGGCCGCGGTCGTGGCCGACGATCTAGTTTCTCATTTTCGGGGCGTGCAAATCGTGCTGGTGGTCGACATTTACAAAGGGGCAGATGGATGAGTTCAAGTTGGAGAAACTGGAATTATGATTCAAATCCAATGGGTGTTAATTCATATGGTGCAGCTGGAAATTTCAATCGTGGAAGAGGTCGAAATTACATGAATAGTAGAAATAATGATGGCTTTGCTCCAATTTGTCAGATTTGCAAAAAGGTTGGCCATGAAGCTGATATATGTGAATTCCGATACCCAGATGATTTCCAGATTGGTAAAAATCGGAATTACAATGGAGGACACAGTGCATATATGGCTACTACAAACACCATACCGGATGTTGGTTGGTATGGTGGAGCAACGAGCCATGTAACTTCAGAGTTAGAAAACCTTTAGCTGCGGTCAGATTACACTGAAGGCCAGCACTTGATGGTTGGAAATGGTAAGGAACTTCCCATCTCTCATATTGGTGCTAAAACAATTCCCACACTTTATCCTAATAAATCTCTGTAATTAAACCGGATTCTTAGAGTTCCAGACATCACTAAAATCCTTGTTAGTATTTCTAGATTAACTGTTGACAATAATGTTTATGTTGAACTTCACCTGATTATTGTCTTGTCAACACAGTGCTGCTGAAAGGACTGGTTAAAGATGGCCTGTACTTACTTGGATCAACTAAGAATGGTAACATGTCACTTGAGTCTTGTTTTTATGCTACAAATAAATGTCAGTTTACTCCTACAAGTCCAGACTCTGGTTGTCAAACTTGTTTTTCTAGTCAGGTTGTCAAAAATAGTAGCATTTGGCATAGAAGGTTAGGTCACCCATCTGAGTTTGTCTTTCAAATTATCAAGAAAAATTGTAATCCTGTTATTCAAATTAATGGCAAAAATAATTTCTGCTCAGCATGTGCTATTGGTAAGAGTCACAAATTAACCTTTCCTATTTCCCAAACAAAGACCACTGGACCACTCGAAATGGTACACACTGATGTATGGGGTCCAGCTTATATTACCTCTAGGGAACGATACAAATACTACATACATTTTTTGGATGACTTTAAAAGATACACTTGGATCTTCCCTCTTGAATCAAAGTCTCAAGCCCCATCCACATTCATTCACTTTCGAACCTACATTGAGAAACAATTAAATCACTCAATTAAAATTCTTCAGAGTGATTGGAGAGGTGAATATCGCAATTTCTTGCCCTACCTTAAAGAAAATGGGTTCAAATTTCAACACCCATGCCCACATACACATGAACAAAATGGGAAAGCTGAACGCAAACACAGACATAACACAAAATTAGGGCTCACTCTCTTAGCTCAAGCATCTCTACCTCAAAAATTTTGGTGGGATGCCTTCTCCACTGCCGTATACCTCATAAATCACCTACCCACTCCAGTTCTTTCAAATATCTCACCATATCAAAAACTCTTCCATCACACTCCAAACTATGCATTCCTAAAAACTTTTGGGTGTGCTTATTATCCTTATCTTAGGCCTTACAATACACATAAGATTCAACATAGATCTTCCAAGTGCATTTTCATAGGATACAGTCCAAACCACAAAGGATACAAATGCCTTCACCCTCCAGGAAGATTATATATTTCCAGATATGTAATATTTGATGAGCTGGACTCCCCATATCAGAATCAAGCCGAGTCACAAAATTCCTGTCCATCTTCACACAACCCAACTAGTGGTGTCCAATTTTATGTTCCATCATCTACAGGTTGTACCCATGACACACAGCCATCTCAACCAGTCACAACAGCAGATACTACAGCACCAGGTGTATCTCACACAGAACCAGATACATCTCCCCCATCTACTTCTGTCTCACACTCTTCATCTCATACATCACAAGAACCTGAAAACACTCACCATATGACCACCATATCAAAAGTAGGTATTTTCAAACCAAAAGTATACCATATCACAAATTATCCAGATCGGAAGAGCGTCGTGTGGGAAAGAGTGTAGGCAATGGTGTTGCTCAAGCCTTATCCGACCCAAAATGGAAACAAGCAATGGAAGAAGAATACCAAGCACTCCTTAAAAACAAAACCTGGGAATTAGTACCAATGTCACCACATTACAATGTGGTTGACAACAGATGGGTTTTCCGAACCAAGTTCAATCCAGATGGCACTATCCAACGGTATAAAGCTAGGCTGGTAGCAAAAGGTTTTCAACAAACTCCTGGTATTGATTTTTCTGAAACTTTTAGTCCAGTGATAAAGCCATGTACCATCCGAGTAGTTCTCTCAATTGCAGTGTCCTTTAATTGGAGCATTCTACAACTTGATGTTAATAATGCCTTTTCTCAATGGGTATCTGCAAGAGACTGTTTATATGAAACAACCAGCAGGGTTTATACATCCTCAGAAACCTAATTTTGTTTGCAAATTGAGAAAAGCACTTTATGGATTAAAACAGGCACCTCAAGCATGGTTTAATAGTTTGAAACAAGCTTTGGAGAGTTGGGGTTTTATTAATTCTAAATCAGATGCATCTCTTTTTACTCTCTGTCATGGCAATTCAGTGATCTTTATCTTGATCTATGTTGATGACTTTATTATCACGGATAACAGTCAACCTTTGATTGATCAAGTTGTTGACAAACTCAATAGTCGGTTCTCTTTAAAAGTTCTTGGTCCTTTTACATTATTTCTTAGGCATTGAGGCATATAGAAATACTCAGGGATTGTATCTTACTCAGTCCAAGTACACTGTTGATTTGCTTCGCCGTACAAACATGGAATCTGCTCGAAGTTGTCCTACTCCAGCCAGCACAAGTAAATCTCTATCTGTGCATGAGAGAGATCCTATGCCTAATCCTACATTATATCGCAGTACTATTGGAGCTCTTCAGTACCTTACTTTGACGAGGCCTGATATCTCTTATATTGTCAATAAATTGAGTCAATTTCTACAAAGTCCTACTACTACTCATTGGCAAGCGTGTAAGCGGGTTCTTAGATATCTCAAGGGTACTGTCAGTGAAGGACTGCATTTTTCTCCAGCATCTCACCTCAATATTGTTGGCTTTACAGATGCTGATTGGGCTTGTTGCGTTGATGATAGGCGATCTATTGGTGGTAACTGTATTTAATTAGGTTCCAATCTCATCTCATGGAGCTCCAAGAAAAAGGTGTTGTGTCTCGCTCTAGTACCGAGTCAGAATACCGGGCACTGGCTAATGCCACAGCTGAAATTGTTTGGATTTAGTCATTAATTAAAGAACTTGGTCTATCCTCTTCTACCCCCGTAATTTGGTGTGACAATCAAGGTGCAGCTGCCTTGACCACTAATCCAGTCTTCCATGCTCGTACTAAGCACAGTGAGATTGATGTTCATTTCATTCGAGATAAAGTACTGCAAAAAGATCTACTCATTCAGTTCATCCCCTCAGTGGAACAGAATCCTGATATTTTTACGAAGTCCCTTGGTGCACCACGATTTATCAAGTTAAAAGACAAACTTCACATGAAGGAATCCCCGTTTCATTTGAAGGGGGGGGGGGTAGGGGTATTGAGAATATTGGAAATAATTAGAATAATTCATATATAGAATGATATGATTTTGTACCAAATATAATTTACCTACCATTTATTCATTGTAAACATTTGTACATATTCACAGTGATAGTCAATGAAAGAATATGCAGCAGCTTTTCTACCAAAACAATCCATCACATTATGAATGTAAATCAATAATAAGGTTAAAAGAATTCGAAATCAAATCCTTAAGTTCGATAATGATTTGGTTGTTGGTTTTTAACAACCATAACTATTTAAAAATTTAGAATAACCAGATCAAACCGATCGATTATGGTTAATTTAGCCCACCCTAGTAAGATGTAAGAACATTGTTATTATTATTTTCTTCCCGCTGTTATGGGTCTCCAACTTTGAAAAATAGGCACCATACGAGACGTCCTTTGGACTATTTCCATCATTCCGTCTTCCGTGTATTCGATCAATATAAGATATTTATCACCTTAACACGCCGAATTACATTTCTTCCCACTTTCACACATTAAAAAAAGGGTAATTTGCTGAAAAGGTTCCGAACCTTTGCATTCATTTATACTTTTATTTTCGACCTTTAATTTAGATGAAGAGGTTCCCAATCTTTGCATTCACTGGCAATTTCATCCATGCTTATATTTTATTAATAAAATGTTAAGGTTCGTCTTGTGAAAATTATAAAAGTTTCATACTAAATTAATTAAGATAGTTACAAGACGACTATTTAATAAGAAGAGACAAACCCTAAACTGTAGACCCAATAAGTAAAAGTATAAAAAAATACTCATAATAAAGGTATTTAACTAAATAACACTTTTAACCAAATAATACTTCTAATAGCCGCCGGTCAAACTCGTGATGGTCATCATCAAAAGTTTGCCAAGAATCAGAACAAAATGCACTAGTTTTTTGACACTTCTTCTCCAAAAAAGGTTGAGGCAGGTCATGCAGTCTATGAGCTCAACTTGATAACTCTTCATCACAAGAGGAGCAAACAACCATCCATGTGCATAGTCTTTATAATTGTGGAAAGAGATTCAAACCCAACAACCGATTCCATATAAACTGGACACAAAAATTGAGAAACAAGAAGAGAGAACTAAATTTCAATTCCAGATATCAACTGAACCAAATTAGAGAGACAATTCCAAATATATGGACACTAATTCACATTGGGTTCCACTTCAGATTTACCACAAATGAAATCATTTTAATTATATACAATGTACAAATTGGATACCCATTATTGCTGACAGAAAGCAAACAAAAACCTCATTACCCACCATCCCAAGAAACCCCCCAATCACACTTGAATAGCAGCATCGGAACATGAGGAGAGAGGGCAATCTGTGCTGGGAGAGAATTGAAAAGACAACGGGAAAACAAAGAAATCCAAGATAATAACGGAAATAAACAAAACAAAGGACTTTGCCGTTCTGCGGCTTGCTGGAGAACGGAAGCAACGATAGACCTAGCCCAAAATTGAACGCTCTATACCATATAAAAACTAAAAAGGTTTCATATTCAATTAATTAAAATAGTTACAAGACGATTAGTTATAATAAGAAGAGAGAAACCCTAAACTGTAAACCTAATAAGTACCAAAAATATCCGTAACAAAGATATTTAACCAAATAATACTTCTAACACGTCTTACAACCATTTAAATGGAATACTACCATAACTGAAATTAAATATTTAATTCATGTAATGTGAAAATACAAAAAAATAAAATAACTCTCGTCTTCACATCTCCGGCGTGTCAACCGGTGAAGGCAAAATGCAACCGCACAACATAATTAGAAAAAAAAAAAGAATCTTAAAAAGATCAAGAAAGTAACCCGTTCTCATTTTTTGACCTGAAAATTGCCCATTATAGATCTGAAATTTTCCAAGAGCTAAAATTCGCCAGGTTTTTCCTTTTCAAAATTACAACCAAGTTTTGGAGGGGTTTTTTGTTTGGAATTTAATCAATTTCTCTAAACCCGTGTGATTAAAATAGGCAATCAATATATCAAACAATAATATATGTGCGGAAATTTAAATAACACTAGGAATTATTTAACGTCGTAAAACCCTCCAATGAGAAGGGAAAATCGACGGGGCAAACCAACAACTCCACTATTACCAAATAATAATGGGAATACAATATTTATCCACTCAAGATTATTACCTTAAATCAAGAGGTAATCACACACTATCACAATCATGCAACACCATCAAGAATAATATTTTTGGCACCACAAATAACTCATCTAACAATAGATAGAACCCAATGATCAATAACAAGATATGAGAAAATATCACCTAACCTGTTCCAAAAATTAACTTGGAGAAACCACTGCTTAAAGAAATCAAACACCAAATCAAATGTCGAAGAATCTCGTTCCAAGCAACCAAGAAAACTGACTTTTTTTGTTTGCCAATTCCCTCGAATTTCGTGCGTAATTGTATGTAACTTTACTGCCTTTTTCCCGTTTTCCGTGTCTTTCAGCCAGCCACTTCCGTGACTTTTTCGTTTCCTTTTTATTTTTTTTCCTATGTGTCGCATCAACATATATATATATAGTGAACAAATTAAATCTAATTTAATCTAGAATTTTGTGTCCTTCAAAACTTTTAATTTTTATTCAGCCAAATTACTTAATTCATCCTTCAAGTTTTGTATTATGTTTAAATTGGGTATCATCATGAGCTGGACCCGCCCAACAATCTCCCCCTCCAGTCCATGAGAGAGGTATCTCACACTTCAAGTGTATTACTTGGAATGTATACCGGCTTGGCCGGCACAGAACTCAAGCTTATGCTTGGTAACTACTTTTGTCAACATGTCAGCAATATTCTTGTCAGTGTGAACCTTTTCCAACTGTAGAAACTTCTCATTAACTGCTTCACGAATCCAATGATACTTGACATCAATGTATTTGGTGCGAGAATGATATATAGAGTTCTTACTCAACTCAAGAGTACTCTGACTGTCACAATAAATGAGGTACTCACTTTGCTTCAACTTGAGTTCCTCAAGAAACTTTTTCAACTATATCACCTCCTTTTCTGCTTCAGTGATAGCAACATACTCAGCCTCTGTTGTAGACAAAGATACGCATTTTTTGCAACTTAGACTGCCAAGAAACAGCTCCCCCTGCAAAAGTAAACAAGTACCCAGATGTAGATTTCCTGTTATCAAGATCACATGCCATATCTGCATCTGTATACCCTGTCAAAGTTGGCTGAGCTCCCCCAAAACCCAAACACAAATCAGAAGTTCCTCTGAGATATTGCATAATCCATTTTACTAATTTCAAATGCTCCTTGCCCGGATTAGACTGAAATCTGCTTACCACACCAACTGCGTGTGCAGTATCAGTACGAGTACAAATCATAACATACATCAAACTACCAACAACTGAAGAATAGGGAATAGCCTCCATTTTCTTCTTCTCCTCATCAGTCGAAGGACTGGATTTCTTGGTTAGTTTGAAATGAGCTCCAAGAGGTGAGCTAACAGGCTTAGCCCCCTTTTATGCCGAACCTTTCAAGTACTCGCTCAATATAATATCTCTGTGATAACCACAACTTCTTAGATTTTCTGTCTCGAACAATCTCTATGCCTGAAATCTGTTTAGCTGACCCCAAATTTTTCATATCAAATGACTTATGCAAGGAATCCTTCAATTTCTGTATCAATCTTGCATCCTGGCCAACTATAAGCATGTCATCAACATAAAACAGCAAAATAATAAATTTATCACCTGGAAAAGATCTGAAATAAACACAAGAATATGCAGTAGTTCTTGTGTATCCCTGACTCATCATAAAAGTATCAAACTTTTTATACCACTGTCTTGATGCTTGCTTTAGGCCATACAAACTCTTCTTTAATTTGCATACATGGTGTTCTTTTTCCTTCTGTTCAAACCCTTCTGGTTGTACCATATAAATCTCTTCATCCAAATCACTATGAAGAAAGGCAGCCTTCACATCAAGCTGTTCAATTTTCAAGTCTAAACTGGCTGCTAAACCCAAAACAGCTCTGATGGATGTCATTTTCACTACAGGGGAGAAAATCTCATCAAAATCAACACCGTGTTTATGCCCAAAACCTTTCACCACCAAACGAGCCTTGTACTTCAACAAGTCACCATTACTGTCTCTTTTGATTTTATACACCCACTTATTCCTCAAAGTCTTCCTACCTTTAAGGAAGATTTACCAGCTCATAGGTGTCATTCTTCTTCAAAGAAGTCATCTCATCTACTATGGTTTTCATCCAGTGGGATTTGTCTTTATGACCCTGAGCCTCTGAATAACTTTCTGGTTCTCCATCTTCAGTGAGCAAAATATAATCAGACTCAGGATACCTAGTAGATAGTATACGCCCTCTTACAGAGTTTCTTGATTCTCCAATTTCTTCTTCTTCTTCTTCAATAGGGGTCTCCTCCCCCTGATCAGTAATTTGATCCCCCTGATCACTAGTCTGATCAACTAGACTATCATCGATAAGAGCTACCTGTCTGCTAGTGCTAGGCTGAGATGCTGAAGAATTATCAGGTATGACACCAAGAACAATTGAAGTCATCTCCAAGACTGCTCGACTTCATCAAAGTTCTCAATCGTCTGATCTTCATAAAACACTGCATCTCTACTTCTCATAAACTGTCTTTTCTTTGGATCCCAAAACTTATATCTAAACTGTTCATCACCATAGCCAAGAAA